>CAJQZN010040831.1:2007-30535 GCA_907164685.1 Colias eurytheme
TTTCCTTTGAAAACGCGGGCGAAGCCGCGGGCGGAAATCTAGTTAATATATAAATCAATAAATACATATGTTGAATTTTCTAGAATCTGCAGTCAAAAAAGAAATTACTTAAATAATCTCTACATTATGAATAAATTCATAAAGATTCTATATGTACATATTATTATATTCTATATAGGTATATATTCACATTATATATAACTAGCTGTGCCCCGCGGTTTCACCCGCGTGGCTCCGTTCCTGTTGGTCATAGCGTAATGATATAGATATACTCCTATAAATGGGCTATCTAACCCCGAAAGAATTTTTGAAATCGGACCAGTAGTTCCTTAGATTAGCGCGTTCAAATAAACAAACAAACTCTTCAGCTTTATAATATTAAGTAGATAGATATAGATTACAAAAAAAGTTGGCAGAATTTGCCATACGCTATCATTTTCTTCGTTCTAAAACTTAAGGTGATGAATTAATTTTTCTAACATTTACGGCCCTTTTCAAACCTTCCTAATTTTTATATTATTAAAGTTGTCGTGATGAAAATTCTTGACAAGAAAGTTCAATAGTAACACAATACGTCTACCGTTTTAGAAACATGATTCCATGATATTTTCTCGATAGAAAAAAAATACAAAGTTATCATTGTTATTTTTTTTTAATCTCTGGCATCTTCAAAATAACAAACGTAAAGTTACGACTTTTTGGATATTAACTATAAAATATACAACCTATACGTCTACCGTGTTAGAATTTTGAAATATGCGATGGTTTTGAAATAAACAAGAAATACTTGAAATTAGCGCGCGACCAGCCAATATAGTGAGAGCCGCCCTGTACCTTCCTACCCCGATCGCTGCACGAGTCATTCCCGCTACGGCTGTCACACGGGGAACTTGTGTCGCTCGCGCAATCGTAAAAAAGGGTGACAACACGATAAGACAAAATGGGGACAATAAAGAAAATAAGAAGAAGAAACATAAAGGTTGGAGGAAAAAGAATGCTTACAATTGGAACAAATTAATGAAGTAAGTTGGTTTTATTTTAAATTTGATGATAATTGTATTATAGACGATGTTTGATATGTACCCCTGTTTTAAGTACATAACGAATGTGTAAGATTTTTTCATTTATAGCATAAATAATCTTTTCAGAAATCCGGAATCCAGAAGGAAAATAAACCCACTGATTGTTCACAATGTGAATCCACTCCTTCGTAAGTACCTTTATTCAGTCAAAAATGTATGTTATCAAAGCTCTACTGGTTTTATCGCATGATTCCATTTTTAGCAAAAAGCAACAAAGTGCAAAGAAATAAAAAATCATGGTGAACTTAGTGGAAGTATGGCGGACATAATATGGAACAGGAGCTCATTGGAGTAGTATTATATTTAAAAAAAATACGAAATAATTTCAAGAATTACATTTCTTAGAAGGTGGTAGATAAGTATGTTGTATAAAGAATTTGATGTTGATATTTATTTCATTTATACTTACTACACCTGTGCGGGAAATTGCTTAGTAATAAAACAGGTTTATATTCATATTTACATAGTAATGTGAGTTTTCATTTCGAAAAATTTTGTGTAAGTATATTAAATTGCGTTCCTGGGTGATCTGGAAACACAATTGGGCCCGGAAGATGGCGCTGCAGTCACTCCTCCTAATGACATGAACCGATTTTGATGAATATTTGTGTGCACATTTTATTTTTGTGTGATGATTGGTTGATTCGCTTTCACATTAGCTAATATTATGTATTTTTGTTGTTAGAAAGTAAACTTAATTTAATGTTTATAATACATTATTATTGGTATAAATAAGCCAGTGTTCGTCTCACATTGCTGTACCTGCCTACCTACCCTACCAGGGCCTAACTTTGTTCTGGCTATTTTATTTTGATTATTTGTAATGAATAATTACAATTATAATAGAGTGCAAAAAATAAATACATGCGTCAATATATTTTGTGTTTTTTTTAAACAATTTTTTTATTTAAAAAAATATCATTCCGACCGCGGCTTTGCCCGCGTGGAATTAGATTATATCGTGAATCCTGTCTTATCCCACAGAAGTGTTCAGTCCGGATAAAAAGTATCCTTTGTGTAAATCCAGGCAATTAGCTATATTTTATCAAAATTGGTAATGTAGTCTTGACGTGATTAAGTAACAACTAACAAAAAAATATACAAATTAACATCCAAAGTTTCGCATCAGTTTTACTGTATTAGTGATATCTTCCACTCTTGACTTTGACTGAGAAGAATTAGGGTTTATAACTTCTTTCAGAAATATTACCTTTCATTTCTGGGCATGACGTAATATCTACGTCAGCATCAAATTCTATCTAAATCCATTCAGTATTCCGCGTTATTGAGTACCATTTCATTTTTTCAGAGTAACAATATTTTTTGTTATTTTAAAGATTATTTATAACCTGTATTATTTTGTAATAAAGTAAACATTACGAAATAATAATAATTATTAATAATGTCTAAGTAGTTGTTAAAAAGAAGATTATTTGTTTATAAGCAAGAAAATAAAACCAATAAATCAACAATTAAATATATGTATAAGAATATTATAACTGTATGACGACTCCATACATGTTTGTCCCGAGTCGGCCAGCGGCAGCGCGGCGAGTTTGCAAGAATGACTTCGCGCACACCCGCGTTCGCGATAGCGAGCTATTAGACTCCGCCCGCCAAGCAGTAGATTTTTTTTTGTGTATCGTCTTAATTACTCTACCAAGGTCGACTTACTATTTCAGCACGATTTGAGCTAATAACCCTAAAAACGTTATACAATTTACATCTAAAGGTTAACACCGTAAAGTATAAAAAAAGTGGCCGATATTTTGTGGTCACACTTGACCGGATTCAATATTATACGTAAAAACGACATTGATGCACTTTCCCAAGCGACCCACGGTAATTCCCATTTCATCAGATCCCTATATATCTAATTTATTGTTGTGTAAACTTAAAAAGTAATTAACTATTGCATTATGTATATGATGACTCAAAAGCTTTGTTAAAGGTTTATTTTTTTACGCGAAAACTTAAAAATTGCGCCAATGAATAAACTATACTAATATTATAAAGCTGAAGAATTTGTTTGATGTTTGAACTTTGAACTCAACTCAGGAACTACTAGTTCGATTTGAAAAATTCTTTCGGTGCTAGATAGCCCATTTATCGAGGAAGGCTATTAGGCTATATATCATCACGCCAAACGACCAACAGGAGCGGAGCAATGCGGGTGAAACCGCAGGGAACAGCTAGTTATCAATATGACTACTTACACATAAAGCGCGTCACACACGGTGAAGATACTATAATATTTTATCAAGATACTGTTATATTTTATATTACAGTATCTTAACGCATCCGGTATCAGCGTTCGGACCATCATTTTTCTTTTTGTCATTGCGTAGACCTCTGTAGAACCGCCATCCTGTTACAAATGACGCGAAATTTTGTGGGTACTATTACCAACCTAAATACTACCAGTTTATACATAAAAATAACCAGCTAATTAATAATTAAATGTCCTCTACCACTATTAATATCTACGTAAAGACAACACACTCCGTGGAAAATCCTCCGCACAAACAGACACACGGACGTCCAAGACAGAACTTTTTTAAACTGTTTTTTAACTAGTTTAAATAACAAAAATGACATCAAAAATATCATGAATGTTAAAAATAGTGTTTTTTTCTTAATATGTGTGTGTATGTATTATCTTACAAGTGCAATGTATGATACATAAAGACATTTTAAGTTTGAAAAATCAGATGTTTTGCGCGAAGTGACAGTAGTACCCACCTCAACGCTTCGCTTATGAGGCGTGCAATATACCAAAAAGTACGTAATACGATAAATTAAAGATAGTAATATAATCTTTATTGAACAATAAAGTTTATTACACTATGAACATTATTTGTCAGATAATTGACGCCGTGCTCCAACCGTTCCAACGTTATCTTGAAAGTAAAGATATTGTATATCTTTAAAAAAATAGAAATAATAGATTAAATATTTAGTCCTTTTCTGTATGTTAAACTTTCTACGTATTTATTATTATTACACGCTTTATATTAGCTTCACCTGTATGTTTGTATGTTTGTAACGGACTTCTTTGGGCGCGATTTTGACCCACTTTAAACGGCCAGATTTCGTTCAAACTTTGTAGATTTATTGAGGACCGATGACAATACACTAATTTGATAAAATTTTCTATTTTTTAGTTCGGTTTTCTGTAAAAAGCGTGTTTTTTTTAGTTTTATTAAACTATTATTATTTTTCACTATATTTTTAGATGGAACCACCGCCTAACTTTTTTTCGTTTAAATGTATCAGAAATATGTACATACGTTACTAGATTTCCTTAATTTATATTTCCTATTTTTTCCCATACAAAACAATTTAAATTACCTACTATTACCTATAGTTATCTGTAATACAACATTACTTACATTTTCCAACAAATCCAAAACAGCGGGAAAATATTTCAAAGACACTAACACCACACTGTCTTTCACCATTTTATACAATTCGCCCCAAAATTATAATAACAATGATTCAACAGTCATATAAACATAACATAAATTAACAAAATATTTACAAATCATAATAGTTTTAAGAAAGCTTGCAAACAATTTTTTTTATTTTCTATTTTGAGATCTGTCTGTAATCTGTATCCTTGATTACACACAAGTAAACATAACCAGTGTCTACAAAGCCTTATATCTCAAGTTTATATAAAAATTTTCCTTGAATAAATCAGACGTATTTCCATTTCGATTCAAAGACGCAGATAATATGAAAACACCATGTATGATTTATTATAATGCAACAATATTTTGCATCTAAATGTACGGAGATCTATTATTTTCTCTGCACATAAACTACGTTTTAATTATTTCTCATTGTTATGCTAATATCTCATATTTAACCGACTTTAAAAGAAGAAGGGTTTGTTTTTCTTTCTTTGAAAGAGGGTCTATACTTTGCCGTCCTTTTTATATTTGCTTACATTTCTACACAAAAAGGTAAAGAATGGTTTCATTGACTGAATAATTAATACAAATAATAACCGCTGAGAAAATAAAGACAAACTCACCTGAATTTATAGAGCCTATAGGTACTAATATTATAAAGAGGAAAGGTTTGTAATTATGTATGTATGTATGGTTTTCTCGCATAAACTACTGGACCGATTTTGATGAAATTTGGCACAGATAATCTTTAGACCCTGAGAAAGAACACAGGAAACCTTTTATTGCTAAATATGTACAACGGGCGAAGCCGGGGCGGACCGCTAGTTAAAAATATTTTTCAAAACTAACGCGATCGTTACACCAAAAGCAATGCACAGAAAGGAATTCTTATCACAAAATGAAACACAAAACAAAGAATAATTACCTAATCTATTTATTCTTGACCCTAATCTGTTTCTGAGACATTTCACCTACATTTCAAAGCATGAAAGGATTCATTTTTAAATACGAATAATCTTATAAGCAATTATATTTAAAGAAATCCAATTGCATGAAGTCATATAAATTAATTATTTACGAACAAAAGACGATTACATTTTCAACCATAATAATATATGGGATAAATACAGATTCAGACAATCTAAACAAAAAGTTGCTTTTAACATTATCTATATACTAAAAGTAAGTAAGGCTGTTTGTTTGGTTGAACGCGCTAATCTCAGGAAATATGGGTTCGATTTGAAAAATTCTTTCATTGTTATAGCCCATTTAACGGGGAAGACTGTAAGGCTATATTATTATATTAACACGCTAAGGTCAATAGGAGCGGATAATTTGGATAAAACCGTGGGACACAGCTAGTAAAATATAAAACGGATTTGCCTAAAAATATGGTCAAGGCATAAAGGCTTTTTTGTATCTCGTAGCAGAAACGAAACCGCGTTGATAAATAATTTTTCATATCATTTCTATATGATGTCATTTTTATAGTAGCGTGAGACACTGGCTCTATATTATGCCGTGACTAAAATTAAGTTAAAAGTATTTTATTTATAAACTAAAAGAAACGTTAAAAGCCACTATCTTAATTAAACAAACGAAATTACTGAAAATGTATGTCATGTTATATTATGTATTAATGAGAAGATTAACGCGTTTATACCACTTTCAGAACAATGTAATTTCTGTTAATATAATATTTAAATCTAGGTAATCTCTTTTAATTTCTCAATTTTAACACACCAATAGATTTAGACGCCAATTATAACCAATCACATCAAAAATATTATGCTGTGCTTTGGTTTGCTCTCTGAATCTTCTGTAAAACTGCCATGAATTTAAACAATTGGTTTAACTATTTTTTGCCGTTCTAAGGCCCTGCGCAGACGGCACACTTTTTGTGCGATCGAGTCTGCGGCGCACAAAAAGTCTGCATGGCGCGCAAAAAGTCGGTCGCGGATTTTTCACAGACTCAACGCACACGACGCACATCTTCGATCATTTTGTCGGCAGAGCTGTAGGGACGTAGACGCTATGGAAATCGTGTAAAGTGTGCGCCGTCTGCGTTAGCGCGCGTTGAAGCAAACGTTCAATTCTTTTCACACACTTTTGTGCGGAGCGGCGCGGTGCGGTCTGCCCGAATTACACGGATTTTTTGTGCGCCGGACTTTTTGCGCGTCGTGTGCGTTACTGCATATAATTTCATAGGTTCTATTTTCACAGACTAAAAAGTGCGTCACGGATAGTCTGTCGTCTGCGCATGGCCTAACTCATAATATGTACTAGTTAAAAGCGTTCTATACGTAGCAGGAGGTTGGTAGTAGGAGTATAGAACTGCATTCTCTAGCTCTTGAGTTACATTATCTGTTATAAGATAAAACAACAATATTGAAGTAAAAGTTAAATAATTGAAACACGTAATCTTCCAAGAACTGCTCTGTCACTCCTGTCACGTACTGTGTTCACGTTACTACGCACCGAGCGGCACGTAGACGTCAATAGTATCTTATATTGTTGTAGTTTCCTTATACATATTTAAAAGACTATATCCGTATTTTTTTTCCTTTTTTTTAAGTGGGGAAATCTTTCATAGATGCCTACGGCCCCCGGGGAAGGAGCCGCGTATTTTGTTCCCTGTGTGTAGGATGTACACGTGGTTTTAATTAGTTTTCTGAAGGCATAGATAGTCTACAAGTACATTTAAATTTGTCAAATCGTCTTGTTAGATCATTTATTCATAACTAGTTTTCCGCCTGCAGCTTCGCCCGCGCAGTCAAAGAAAAACAAGCATAGTTCCCGTTCCCGTGGGATTTCCGGGATAAAACCCATCCTATGTCCTTTCTCGGGTATCAAAATATCTCTATACCCAATTTCATGCAAAATGGTTCAGTAGTTAAGGCGTGATTGAGTAACAGACAGACAGACAGAGTTACTTTCGCATTTATAATATTAGTACATATGGATTATGGATTATTTATGGTGTTCATTTCAAAAGGAATGCTACCAGATTAGATAGGTACTACACTAAGGTATTTTAAACAAAGTCCTAAAGTCCTATTTACAGCTACAGGCTGGGCTCTATAGGTTATCACAGGATAATTTATTCCGAAATATTTTTTTAGTTTTGTAGCATTTACATGCAATTTATTAAGGTTTTTATTGCTAATTAATAGAGCATGATTCAGAACTCCCAGATAGATATGACATATTCCAAATGTACCATTTAATCCATCAGTTTAAACCATGTTTAAACTGTCTGTCAGTTAGTCAGACTTCGGTTAGGTCATTATACTTTCTATAAGTACAGATTACAAAAAATCCAGATGACGCATGCATTCCAAAAGTGATGAAACGACAAATCGAGTGCAGTTATGCGTAATAAATACCGAACTAATGTTGTAAATAGACAAGAGATACTTTTTTTCCTATATAAAATAGATGTGGTTTAATGTGGGAGTGAAACACGCTTTGGTACGAATTGGGTAAGCACATACCGGAGGTACCACAACCCTACGTGGAAAAATGATAAAGTTTAAAAAAAAAACTAATGAAATTATTGTATTGTCACCATAAGTGTACAAAGTTTGAATTAAATCTGTCCGTTTAATGTGGGTCAAAATCGAGTCTAAAGGAGTTGGTTATATACAAACATACAGGTGAAGGTAATAAAAGAGTTAAAAAAGACAACCTCTGATAAATCTATTTTACCAGTGACGAAAGCGGTCAAATAAAAACAAATGATACCTACTTGTTATACTTATTCTATAACCCATTGAAAATTGCGGAAAACTTTGTATGTACAGTGAATAATGTCAACATAGTGATTGAGTTAAGATAACTTAAGGAAAATCTTTAAATTTAACACTGTCGGCATCGGGTACTCCCCATATAAAAAACAATTTAACTACCTATTACCATGCTATACCTGTCCTTTAAAATATAAACTTACAGTGAGCATAAATAAATATAAAAAAATTAAAATATATATTGCTTGCACGAGACAAAGGTTTTAGAATTTTCTAATTATGACGTCACCAAAAGGACGAATAATATATTCTAAGCAATATACATATTCCAGAAATCTAGTATTATTAACAAAGAATACTTTAAAATCCGACTATCTAGTCTGGAAAAAGAAGCTGAAGCTGTCGTGGTTCAAAATGCAACATAAAGCCGACTACTCACCTACCTACGGCAAGGGTAATATTGGAACAATCTCGGTTTCACGGCGTTTGGAGAAATTTTAGCTGTTCTCTAAATTGCCCCTGTTTGCCTATACACATCCCAATTACGAAGCCAATTAAGGGTGCAATTCCAATATTGCCCCTACTATAGGTACGTGAGTAGCCGTCTTAACGATTATAAGAGCAAATTTGCGTATGTATTATAAGAAGTTCAGTTTTCAGAATTGCCTGTTGACATGCGATGTTTTTATTTGAATGATTTTGTTATTTCTTTAATTCACGACTAAATTATACATAATAGAGCCTTATTTTATTGTCGCCAACTAAACATAATTTTGATGACAAAAAGATGTAATGTCATGCTTGTAAACTTAGATTACAACTTGTAAAGTATAAAATTTTATTTTGTTAAATGACTCATTCTAAAGGAACAATTTAGGTTTTTGTCAAAGGTTAGGTCAAAAACATAACGAAATATTGTAAATAAAAAGATTTTTAACACCTTTTTGTAGATAGGTTTAAAATGAAAAGCTTTTTCGTCTTCTGGTGTTGTCTCTTTTTTTTCTATATGTCCAAACCTTACTCGTATACTTACTTAATAAACTTTTATAACCTTCATATTTAAAATTAACAATTAATTTTACACTAAAAAATAAAAAAAATTGTAAATTGCATAACTTTGAACATATATTTATGAGTTATTATATAGGACATTTATATAGATTATATTGTAGTTTTTTTACAACCCATAAAATTAATAAATACTGAATTTCCTTAGGAAATAAGAACACGTAACAATAACAACCTTGAATGTAACGAACTCTCCATACAACCTCGAGTCGTTTTATTGTAATTGAGAAACGGATTTGCCGCGTTACGATTTTTAATGTAAAAACTGTAGAAATTATGTAATTCACTATTTTGATTATCTCGTAATTCGATCTATTTTACATTTGTACCGATGACTCATGTTACCTAGACTACAATAGACGAGACGAGTTTAAAAGTCGTGTAATGTTTTAATTCAATTTTATTATGTACTAGGTTTCCGCCCGCGGCTTCGCCCGCGCAGTCAAAGAAAATCCCGCATAGTTCCCATTCCTGTGGGATTTCCGGGATTGCGTCATTTTCCCGGGATAAAAAGTAGCCTATGTCCTTTCTCGGGTATCAAAATATCTCCATACCAAATTTCATGAAAATTGGTTCAGTAGTTTAGGCGTGATTGAGTGACAGACAGACAGAGTTACTTTCGCATTTATAATATTAGTATGTACATATAAAGCGTAATATGTACGTTTGTATGTAGGTACGTACGGATGTACCGTATCGTATCCGAGAGAAAAGTGACGAATTTTTTATAGACTATCAAAGTTCAAATTAGGAAATTATCGTCAGAAGAGTTCGATAGAAAAATTATTAAACTTGAACTGATTTTATGCAAGTTAATATTTACATTTTGGAATAAATAATTACGGGATAAAACGTCTTTAAATGAAGTACCTAGTCTACTGTTTTACATTGCAATAAAATTTAATATTGATTATTCGGATTCAGACTTTATTTTTAACTTTTATTTTATTTATTTATACTTTATAGCCTTTCGATAAATGGACTATCTAACACCGAAATAATTTTTCAAGTCGGAGCACTTATAGTTTCTGAGATTAGCGCGTCCAAACAGAAAAACAATCTTCAGCCGTGCTTCGCCCGTGGTACCTAGGTACATGTTTCAACTATCCTATCTCTCAAGTTGGATCGAACTGCACATGGTGTGCGAATTTTATTATAATCGGTTATGTGGTTTAGGAGTCCATTGAGGACAAACATTGTGACACGAGATTTATATATATTAAGATTATTAAGAGATTTATAAATTGAAAATTTTCTAAGGTATGTTCTTTTTTCTTACAGTCAAGATAATCCAATAAAGAAAATCCTTTAAGCCCGTTTTGCATTCATCATATCAATGTTTTGACCCATTTTATCATATGAATGCTGACTTGAAGTCAATCAGAGATTACTTATAATGTCTAATTACATTGATATTAATATAAGTTACTGATGATAGTGCATAGGGGTTAATATTGTTTATAAATGAGATTATACCTACATAATGAATTGCTGATTTGTGTTTCTTTGTATTTGCAGCAATATTAAGTGTTGCCTATTTTATATTATTCTAAATCTAAAAAATGTTATTCTTATATAAATGTTAGTTATATTATGTATCATTTACATAGTGTTCAATGTCATTTGATATCAGTTTTTATGGAATAAAGAAATAAAAAAGCTTTTATTTTTCAGATAGAGTTCAAAATATAGACTCTACCTGAATTAATGTAACAGAATATCTTTACTAAGATATCATAGGGCTAGGCCAAATTGCGATCTAAACTTAAAACATTATAAAAATAATCAAAACATCGGATTAATCCTAACAAATTATAGACAAAAACATACGAGAGAAAGGCAACCAAGAAGTTAAAGGCAAACTTTGTTTTAGTTCATAAATATAAACAGAATACTATCACAGGGCAAAACATCAAACTAATAAATATATGCTTCTTAGATGTGTATGTGGACTTTGATTTGTAAATAATCCGTTATCTAATATATATTATAAAGGCGAAAGTTTGTAAGGATGTATGGATGTTTGTTACTCTTTCACGTAAAAACTACTGAACCGATTACAATGAAATTTAGCACACATATAGAGGGTAACTTGGATTAACACATAGGATAGTTTTTATTCCGGAAATCCCACGGGAACGGGAACTATGCGGGTTTTCCTTTGCAAACGCAGGCGAAGCCGCGGGCGGAAATCTAGTATATTATATAATAAGCTGTGCCCCACGGTTTTGCCCGCATTGCTCTACTATTGGTCTTAACGTGATGATATAGCCTATAGCCTTCCTCGATAAAGGGACTATCTAACAGTGCAATAATTATTGAAATCGAACCATCAGTAGTTCCTGAGATAAGCGCGTTCAAGCGAACAAAAAAACTATTCAGCATTATAATATTAATAGTAAGTAATATCTATTATGTCTAGAAAATGATTTTATTGGGTAAATTGCTAGTAACATAAATAATAAGCATATTATTCAATGTTCTATTATTTGCAGACTTTTCCATTCGAGTCATTTTTTGTTGGAAACAATAAAAAAATAACGTGTCACTAAAATATATTCATATAAATTAAATATACCTATCTATTAGAAAATTAATGATCTCATTAGTTTTAATCTTTTATATCTTGTAAAAATGCTATGAAATTGTAAGTAAATTCGAATCAGGAAAAATTACAGCTTTTGTCAGAAGTAGGTACATATTGTTGTTACTAGAATTCCACCCGCGGCTTCGCCCGCGTTTGCAAAGGAAAACCCGCATAGTTCCCGTTCCCGTGGGATTTCCGGGATAAAAACTATCCTATGTGTTAATCCAAGTTACCCTCTATATGTGTGCTAAATTTCATTGTAATCGGTTCAGTAGTTTTTACGTGAAAGAGTAACAAACATCCATACATCCATACAAACTTTCGCCTATAAAATATATATATTAGAATATTAGATATATTATATTATACAGGGTGTCCCACTGTTGGTATACTAAGCTCAAAGGAGATTATAGTTTTGCATACGCTGAGTTCGTAAAAAATACTTATAAAATTCCAGACGCATTTTTTTTTCAAATAGATGAATTCTTAGAACTCTATGTGTATACCCATAATAAGCAACCCGCCCAAATTTACCACCCGCACGTGAGCTATCGTTTAAGATTATGTTTTCATAGACCAAATGCTCACATTAGAGAAGCGGTATATGCCGGCTGCGCGAAGTTAGAGAAGAAAACATGGATTTTCAGGAAAAATTTAGCAAAAAAATTTTTGACGTAACTTTGTTGTGTCTTCGCGCTTAGTATACTAATAGTGGGACACCCTGTATATTATAGATATATTAGATATTAGATATAACTATGTTGTATGTAATAGAATATTTGTTTTTTTGCATCTAATAATCTTCTACATCTTAATAATACTTACATTACAAACATAATTACCTACATGAAATTCAACAGATGATTTGAGTTTCACACAAAATTTCATCATAAAAATAAACATTAGTACAAATAATGTTTGAATAAGCTTGAGTTATCTCAAGAAATTTGAAATACGTAAAACATTATTTGCAGTCTAATTTAAAATTGTTATTTATAGAAAAATAATTGTCAACATTTCCATTTACAACTCATATAGCGTAATGTTTGTGCAAATAATTTTAAGCAAGGGCTTATTACAAAACTATTTGTTAAAATTATTATCGTTTTACATTCCAAGCCTACTGAGTACATAATGCTATGAAAACTTAAGTCATTAAAATCATCATTTAAATTAATGTTGTTTATTTTGTAGAGTGCATCTAGAGGAAAGGTTTGTATGTATGTATGGTTTTCACGCATAAACTACTGGACCGATTTTGATGAAATTTGACACAGATAATCTTTATACCCTGAGACAGAACATAGGCTACCTTTTATTGCGAAATTTGTACCACGGGCGAAGCCGGGGTGGACCGCTAGTTGTAATATATTTAGGTACTTCCTTTACTTGTCTTTTGCAATTGCAAAATTCATGCTTATTTATTAAAATAATTATTCTGTATCCTTTTTTTTAAAATTCCTTCGACCAAAACTAGTTTCGATTTTTGAGTAATACAACAAGCAAAAAGTTTAATCCAAGAAGAAACCATTCTTTGCTTGATTAAACTTTTTCTTATTTTTCTCTGGCTTTTCACCTATCGAAGATTTTCGAATCACATTAAATTAGAAATTAAAGACTTTTTAACGGACGGGGAGTCTCCCCGTGACCACGCTCGCTGTAAAGTGTTCGAAACTTCGGGAAAATAATATAATGAATAAATCGCGTTTAAAATCCGTTAAAAAGTCTTTAATTTCTAAATGTATAATACTCGCGTAAAATTAAACACTAGATAATAACATTAAATAATTATTTGTATTAAAACGTACCAGTTTTCATATAAGTATATGTAGATATATTTTCTATTCATATCAAGTTGTTAACATTGTAATATGTACCTACTAACAAGAATCTTGTTACACACGTTAGTGCTAATCATTTTGTTTGATATATGTAATGCATACTTTATGAACATATCCTGTTCTCACATACATAAAATATATTAAATTATTTATTCCATATCTAATAGTTAAGCTCAATTTTAAATATAATATGTCTCACCACAAAAAACTTTAGACAGGGAACTTTAAGCGCGGGTGCTCTTTAATCTGGTTTTATCGTATTTTCACATAGACAACCTTGTAGACAACTATTAAAGTGACAGATCCCTGGTTTAAAGTTAGACTGCGTTTAAACTGTTTTGTGGTAATACCAAATAATTTTATATGCCAAAAAGATATCTACCCCGTTCCCCGATGAGTACAATGTCTTCAAGCGTAGAGTGAACGGGTACCTTCTAGGGAAGCGCGTTCCATCGAGATTGTGGTCAAGCGCTTCCCTATTCCTCATAAAAAAACCATTACCCACTTAATAAAAGAAACAATATAAAAACTAAATTTCCATATAAATAGAGCACTGAACATCAATATTTTATGAACATTCCGTATTTATTAGTTGTGGAACTTTATTACTTCAGTACTGTTTACATTGACTATTGAGGTGTTAGTCTAAAGATTTCTTAGGATTTGTTTGCTGTTCAGTCCATTAGTGGATTACTGTTTATAAAATGTTGCCATATGAATGGAAAGAAACTGAAAAATACTTAAAAGTGATTTAAAATTATTTAAAAAATGTTTTTTAAACTATGTATTTAACGATTAGAATAATCAATTATTACTAGGTAAACTAATTTACAGTTTTTGATGATGTAAACCAAAAACAATAAAATTTATTATATGTTAATTGTATTTGTTGTTAACTTTTTTAAGTAAAAAAATGTTTATTGCTTATCTACAGTTATTATAAAATAACATTATAAAAGCAAGAAAAAATATTATTAAGTTGATCTTTTCTTTTTCATTTTATCATTATTAAAACGCAGTGGTCAACAAAACTAACAAAATATTGTAAAAACACCATTTTAATAGTTCTAGTTTTCGATATAAATAGCGATCCAAAAATATAAATTGTGACAACGGTATCTTGCATTCGAGCTCATTAAAAAGAAATAAACATAACAGTGTTGGTAATTGGTTATTTCTTGGTATTTAGACGACCCAACCCACAGCCTAGACTGATTGGCGTAGGTTTTAAGCTAGTTACAGATGTAGACTAATATTATTAATTTATTATTATGATTTTATATTATCTATAAATTTATTTGAAATATTTATTTTATAAGGAGGAACGCTGGATCTTAAGACACAGAGTTCCTCTAGTTTAAGTCAGCGTACATACTTTTGTAAAGTTAATGTTTTTGGCAAATAAAGATTTTATTTATTTTATTATTTATTATAATAAGTTTTTACCGAATTCTTTTTATTTTTATTTTTGTTAGTCCTTAAGTTTAAAGATAGGTGAGTTAAAAGATCCTTGAAAGTTTTATGGAGACTCAATTCGGTTTCCATGTTTTCGGTTTCCACACGATATGTCTTTGAAAAGTCTTGGTCCATCTAGGTACTTTTGCCTAAAATTAAACAAATGTTTTCATAGATATAATCAAAGAAACAATGTTTGAATTTGACTTTCAGGAAAAAGATGCATTCATCGGACCCATACCCTACAAGGGAAGGCGGGACTCCTTGTCTATCTTAAATTTATTGCTTTGAAGTTTTTTGTTACTGATAAACATCCATTTGTAAATACGTAACGAGATGACAACAACAATGACGAGATGTTTGCAAAAAATTGCCATAATTCGTTGAATTATTTGAACATAATTTATATTTCAATCAGTTCCAACCAGATAATATACACTAGCCTTATAAAGTGGTTGTTTCCTAAAATCGCTACCGGTTCTGCGACTCCTGCGCAACGCAATGTCTGTGCCAGCCTTAAATTAAACAGGTATTTAAACGGGTTTTAGTGGTATAATGATTTAAAACTCTTCACGTTTATGAAGTTGGTTTTCTAGAGGTTTATCTAATTTACTTTTTTAGTCGTTTTTTTCGAATTTGCAAGTTCATACGCTTTTACAGGCTTCTAAATTTATAGTTTTTATTTATTTAATGCATGCGTTGTTTCATTTAGTTCACGTGTGTATCACGTGTTTTTTTTTTGCCTTGGCGATATTTGCCATAATTCTTTGAACTACTATTACCTACTACACTAATGATAAGGAGAGATGGTAGGAAACTATAAGATATCTATTATAAAAAAAAAACGAAAAAAATATTATTTTTACACTCTATTATCTCGTTACTGGGTATATTTTTTGTGATATAAAAAACATGCCATAATATTTTGTTTGTAATTTTTATAAATACATAATTAATTTTCCGAAACTATTAAGTACTTAGGTATTATAAAAAAAAATCGAAAAAAAAAATATTTTTCACTCTATTATCTCGGTACTGAGTATATTAGTATATACAGTATTTATTGTGAGATAAAAAACATGCCATAATATTTTTTTTGTAATTTATATTAATAATTAATTTCCCTATATAAATTCTTGCTAAAAATCCCCGTAGAGTAGCGACGTGGAACGGTAAAGTACAATTGAAATATTCAAAACATTTAGGTACTTACATTGTTTAATTAAAAATCAAATTAATAATTAAAATTCTTAAAATTTAAATGTTTATTTTGAAGTTTTGTTTATTAAATAAAAATATTATATGAGCAAAGTGTTGTGTATGAGCACGAAGGTTTCTGAGTTGGGACCAATCTTCGAAAATGTATCACAGGCTAAACAGCGCAAAAAATATAAAAATAGAACGCCATTTTTTATTACTTAGATCCGGGTGGATACTTTTCTGGTATATTTCCATTGATAAAAGAAAAACACATAAAAACTCTCCATAAATTTTGATGTCGTCAAATTTATGTTGATTAGTATCTTAACCAGTTATTTATAAATTAGCACCCATTTAAATAGAATAATATTAAATTCAAAATGAACAAAGCCTAATTATTAGATTTTACGAATGAATTCTATAGCGCAGTTTTTTTATACAAGAGGAGGCAACAGAGCAGACGCGTCACCTGGTGGCTGGTGGTAAGTGCTCCACGTCGCCCATATGTGCAAGTGCTTGGCAAGTAAAAATAATCTAAGACAAGAAATTCTAGATTTAAACCCGGTACCATGTTATGTTACGAATGATGTATCTAATATAATTAATTCGATTGATTTATTAATTATTAAACAACTAGTATAGTATTATTATATGTATTATTTAAGACTTTTAAAGCTTTTTAATGGACCAGCGGCTAATAAATTATAATAAAACACAAAAACTCGATTTAAAATAATTAAATATCTGGTTTTATGATACATAACGTTAAATAATTTATAATGGAATAATTTCTATAGTTTTTTAGTTTATTCAGATGTTAACATTTTGACAATATAACTTACGACACGATTAATATCCATATAAAATTAATTATTATTTAATAATGAGTCATTAAATTAAATGCAATAAAGAATATATATATATATATATACATATAACATATTTTATCAAAAAATTTAACTAACTGTAAGTATTCCATTATTGTATTTATGATAAATAGGTTTAAAATAATATGTTCTTTACACAGTTGTAAGTACTATAGTGAAAATAAATTAAATAAGTGACATATTTTATTACATAAAAAAATAATTTACTGTTCAAAGTCATAAAACAATGTTATAAACAATCTATAATGTCTTGTCAACTTTTCTGTAGGATTCCTAGTATAGGAGCTAAAGCGAGAATCCCTTTTTTCAAGATGGCGGCCGCGGGCAAAAACTTAAAGTTAAGCTTCTACTAACCTCCTACGTTGAAGATGTAAAACACGTTTTTACATACAGTAATTTCTTCATTGTTCGCGGGAATAATGAACAAATGCAACCAGAACTAAAACCATGATTAAAATGAACACTGGGTTCTACAAGATGAAAAATGTGAATTAACAATGCACAAGTATTTATGAATAGTAAAACAAAAAGCCTGACTGCATGTAAAATTGTAAGTAAATTCATAATTTTCTTCACAATCATCTTTTGAATATGTAACTATTTCATTTTAACAAACTTATCGAAAATTTAAGAATTTTTTTCCATTTACCTAATTATAGATATAGATTAAAAATTGTAAAAAACTCAATGTCGCTTTCACAAATGCCTATCATTTGAATATATTTTATCCTAAAAACATTAAGTAATGCTATCGTGACAAAGAATACATGAATCGCACGAACACTTCCAAAACATAACAACCCTAAAAATTACATGGCGAAATTTACCAATATTAAAGCCTAACCTCTTTAACAATGTTGTAGGTCACCACTTGCTATTATGCTAAGAAATAACGCCATTTTATTATACAAAGGGCTGTTAAAATTAGACTCCTAATAGTGTCAAAGATTGAATCATAAAAAATGCTATTTTTATAGGTACATATTTTACTTGAGTTTTCACATCTTTATAACTTAGTACAAATCGTGACATATTGATGAATAGTGATAAACCAATAATAATAATTAATTAATTGAGACATGCAACGCGATTAAACAATCTCATGATTAAATAAATCAAGATTTTCCATATTTATTTTCCATAGAATTACATTATTTTTAAAATCAATATTATTTACAAAAGAAGATCTACACAACTAGCCTTAGTTTTGGCATGTTAAAGTTTATATATTACATAAGTAAAAATGAATAGTGAAAATTAATTTTCACGAAAATTTAGCGAAAAATTCGCAAATTAACTACTAAGTTGTTGCCATGCGCGTGATACATAAAATCCAATTTAGTCTCAGTTTTATTACCGTTCGCTAACATTAATAAGGAAGTAAGGCGTTAAAACTATTAAATTTAAACAAATTAGACACAAAATTAACTTACGTGTGCTTCCACAATACAGCATCCACGATTCAGACTTAACTAAAACAAGAGCAATCTGTCCCATTATTATAAACTGTAAAACGTTTGAGCAACAAGGAAGTAAATATTTCCGATGAAATAAATGTCTGTAATGAATTAGGTAATATTGTATCGATGATGGAAAATATCCGGCCGTGACAATCATCTATTGTGCTAGAAAATGTAACGATATATAAAATACTTAATTATAAGAACACTAATTGAAAGGCCTTGAAATTTTCGATCATATCTTCTATACTAATATTATAAGGCTGAAGAGTTTGTTTACTTGAACGCGCTAATCTCAAGAAATACTTGTCCGATTTGAAAATTTATTTCAGTGTAAAATAGCCCATTTATCGAGGAAGGCTATAGGCTATATATCTTCACGCTAAGACCAATAAGAGCAGAGCAATACAGGTAAAACCGCGGGGCACAGCTAGTCACAAATACATTAAACGTGTGAAGATAATTTTAAAGGCCTAAAATACGTATAAATGTTCGATTTAAATAAATTTACTAATGCCTTACATAGGCTTGGCCTAGTTTTAGTGTTAGTGTACTTTTTCAAGTGCAATTGATAGTTGATAGTTCACCTACATGTTAGCTTGGTAGAAATATATTGGTAAAGGCTCTATAAAACGTTATTTTATTATTTTTGTGTTTATTCATAACTAGCTTTCCGCCCGCGGCTTCGCCTGCTTTGTCTAAAACCTAATCTTAATACTATTATAAAGTTTGTAAGGATGTATGGATGTATGGATGTATGGATGTATGGATGTATGGATGTATGGATGTTTGTTACTCTTTCACGTAAAAACTACTGAACCGATTACAATGATATTTAGCACACATATAGAGGGTAACTTGGATTAACACATAGGATAGGTTTTATCCCGGAAATCCCACAGGAACGGGAACTATGCGGGTTTTCCTTTGAAAACACGGGCGAAGCCGCGGGCGGAAATCTAGTAAATTATATACTAAAACCTTCCTCTTGAATCACTCTATCTATTAAAAAAAACCGCATCAAAATCCTTAATTTTAAAGATTTAAGCATACATCCCTATGTATGTCCCTACATAGGGACAGAGAAAGCGACTTTGTTTTATACTATGTACCTATGTGTATACATAATGTTACTAAACAATTAATTGCTATGGAAAAGGTGTTTTAAACGGATTCAATATTTTGATTCCGGTCTTTAGTCTAATATTTAAGGCTGCAGTCTAGCAAAATTGCGTTTTCAACAAGTTATTTGACAATTTTTTCCCGGCTAATGAAATGATAAACTGAATTTTTTTTTCTTGTTTATAAATTAGTGTTATATATGCAATGCGCGTGAATTTTTTCACATTTATAAAGTTACTTTATGTTACCTTAATCAGGCCTTAAAGATAAGTCTCTTTCCCCCAAAGACATTTCGAGCTAAGTTTGTGCACTCACTACGTTGCAACCGATTACAATTTACACAATCTGATCAGCGCATTATTATCCTTATATAGTCGTTATTAAAAACTGCTGAATACAATTGCCGAAAAACTTATGATTTTCTTAATTAGAACGTTATAAATTCATTAAATTTCCCATTTTTTGCCTTACAAAATCTATTGATAAATACTGCTAAAAGTTATTTTTTCCATTAATTTATTCGAGTTGGTTGAAGACCAATGAGTATTAATCCTTTAAAAAATTTTTTTTTTGAATTTTGATAATTCTTTAAATATTTAAAAAATATTTAAAATAATTAGGAAAAATCCTAGCGAATTTCTTTAGTCGCGCTCCTTGGGCCGGAGCGTTCTGACGTGTGCTCTACGCTCGATTTTCCTTCATACCGAAGTGAAAGTTGCTCTACTTTATTAAATTAAATATTTTTGTTAATTGATTATTTTTATCTTAGTTTTGTGCACATATTCGTATTTTTAAACATTTGATTTCGATAATATGGAAAATAAACGAAAAAAATACGCGTGTAACTACTAGAAAAAAAATTATCTTCGAACATAAAGTTAATGAAACCAAATAGATTGCAAAGGTGATTGGCAACAATTTCTTTATTTTACGGGGTGTCAGTAAAGGGATGTGTATTTCTTTAAAACTAAAGTAAGCTCATAAATTTTCTTATAATATAATTTTTTTGAAGTTCCAAAAATGTTTATTTTTCGTTTGAGAAATACATAAACTTGTATTGAGAACTTGAACTTCCCAAGTTCATCCGGGGAAATCCCCATACGGGGAAAATGATTTGTTTACTCCAAAATTGATCCGAGGTGTTTTAATTTTTTCTTCTAGTCATTTTCAACGTAGCGGCATGTTGTTTGATTATTAATTTTGTAACTTAAATACAGGATGTTGGTTTTATATTCTGATCTTACAGACGCGCTGACAAATTTAGTCCGCCATTTCTAGTTTTGTCTACCAACTCTAAGTACCAATATTAAAACGAATGGATTATCATCACATCATCAAAACTCAGATGTAATGGAAGATCACAATAACATAGAAAATTCAGTGGGTGTTGAGAACTAAACAAACAGAAGTAACAGAGACGCGAAGAATAAAAAAAGAGGACGAAAACGATAATTCGTTGATGCTTTCCCTTTTCGACGTATTGTTAGGGTACATCACCAATCTGCAAAAAACAAAACTGATGATTCCTAATTGCTGATTAAAAATGAAAAACAAATAATCAACAACAGTGGTGAAAATTTGCTGATCACAATGAAACATCCTTCAGTGGTAGCAGATTTACTCATTTCAAATGTATCGGTGAACAGCGTAAAGGAGAGGAGGACAGGAAAACATTATGAATGTGGATGGTGGATTGTATACAGGGTGTAATCGATAAGTATGTGCAGGCGATTATGACGTTATTATTGCAGGTATCAAAAAAACTTAAAACTGATATCGAAATTACTTTACCTAATGAGCAAAATGACAATAATAACTTTTTAAAAGTATAACGAGAAATATCTAAAAAATTTACTTTATACACTCCCATATCAAAAAGGGAAAATGGGACTAGTAGAAGTTAAATGTCTAATTCCGGCAAAAGACATGAATGCGGAAGATGCGGTTAAAAAAATTTTAATATTTGAAATACAATGCAAAAAATAATACTTTTGTCATAGATAAGAATCATGACTATTTTTTCTTAATTCAGGGACAACTAAACGTTGCAGAAGCAGAAGTCTGCTTATTTGCTGTTTGGACTGGAGTGAATAATTCGTTAAAAATAGAATATATAAAAAAGCATGTAACGTTTAGGCAAAATAAAATGATGGACCATTATCAAGATTTTACATAAATTGCCTACTGTCAGAATTGATTGATTCGAGACTTCAGCATTCAAGGACCCATCCTATATCATTCAAGCGATTGAAAAAAAGAGAGATAAATCCAGTGCAACCGATAAAGCATCAGAATGCTAGCAAAAGATTTATTAGGTTTATCAATATAAATCTATATATTACACATAATATAATAAATCTGTAGAAGACGCGAAGACTGACATCCGCGCGGACGGAGTCGCGGGCGGAAGCTAGTCAGAAATAAATATCTTTTGTTTTCATTTGCGTATTTTTCTATTTTATAATTTTTTAACACAAACATTACATTTTTTTTATTATATACAAAATTTGTTTATCCGTTTTATTAGTTAAACTGAACAACTTTCACTAAGAAACTTAGGTCGAAAAAAATGTATAGAGTTATGCATTTTGTATGGAAAGCTTATTTTTTTTTATATTTCGTCCAAATTTCTTTGTAAAAGTTGATCAGTTATATAAACATGAAGTTGAAGATATCAATAGAAAGTATTCGCAAATTTTGTGTACTGATAAAAAAAATCACCCGGTGTAATTTTCACGAAAATTGTTTCAAATTGTCATTTTTGGTACTTATTACGAATATTAAATTATACATACGAATGATTTAATTTTTAAAAATTAAGTGGAGCAACTTTCCCTTAGTACATTTGTATTATTTACATATAGGATGACAGGATGCATTTGTTTGCACTACTAGACCAAGCCCTTAAGTATGTTTTTCTTTTATTAAGATAATTATATATTGAAGTTAATTCATATTCCTTTGCTTCTGGGCATTCTTTGCAGTATTCAGTAATTTGAACAGAGAAACAAGAAAAAAATACAAACAATAAACTTGCACACGTGGAATTCCATCGAAAGATATAATTGTATTCAAGGTGAAAAGTAACAAGAAATTTTATATAAAATAAACGTATTACAATTTTATTATTCTGAGAGATTAAAAACATACAAAAGTAGAGCGCTCTACATAAAATTGAACATAAAAAAATATAGACCGGGAGATACTGACACAAAATTTCGAGTCATTTGTAACAGGATGGCGGTTCTACAGGGGTCTTAGTACGCAATGACAAAAAGAAAAACGATGGCGTGAACGCTGGTACCGGCGGCTTAGTCGCGTGGGCGTTAGTCGAACTCGTCGGAAAATAGCGAAAGTCAAACGATTTGTAACAGTATGGCACTTATTTTCCTGTAAGTTTGAGGATCAACAAATATAAATACAAAATTTCAAAGATCTATGTGTTGGAAATCTTCACTTATATAAATTAATAATAAATTAAGTTTTCAAGTATGACAGCACTTTTTCCCCCTACTAGAAGTATGGCAAATATAATAATGGTCACATTTTATCAAATACTCTCCAAAAATCCAAATGGTACAAAAAGTTTTGCGAAATAAAATTTTTTTGCAGATTTTCGGCGGTATGGCGACCATTTGGAATCGTCCGAAAAGTATGGCATGGCGATTTTCGTAAATGGCTGCACGACGATAGTTACCTGTGCAAAAGTTAGCCTGGTACAAATGGTTGAATGATTGTTTTATTTAAATCAACACATTCGCGTCGGTATGGCGGGCTGTAAGTCACACCGGAAAAGTATGGCATGACACTACCGCCTACTACTTTTTTATGGGCTATCGGTAAATTCTAAAATTTTTGTGTTACAAATCGTTTGACTTTCGCTATTTTTCCGACGAGTTCGACAAACGCCCACGCGACTAAGCCACCGGTACCAGCGTTCACACCATCATTTTTCTTTTTGTCATTGCGTACTAAGACCCCTGTAGAACCGCCATCCTTGTTACAAATGACTCGAAATTTTGTGTCAGTATCTCCCGGTCTAATACCTATTGTCTGTATAAAGATATATTTATTGTTATTATAAATTACATTGTGTTCATGTGTATGTTCTAACTATCTTTCGGCCCACGGCTTCGCCCGCGTTTAAAAAAAAAAGCTGCGTATCTCCCGTTCCCGTGGGATTTCCGGGATAAAACCTAGCCTATGTGTTAATCCAAGTTACCCTCTATATGTGTGCTAAATTTCATTGAAATCGGTCCAGTAATTTATGCGTGAAAACCATACATACATACATAATTACAAAGCTTTCCTCTTTATTATTATAGTATAGATAATAAAATATAAAAATGCATCGCAAAATGTGTTGGTAAGCGCATAACTCGAGAATGGCTGAACCGTACGAGGATGGTTCTTATGTAGAGAAAACGTAAATATTATGTACCACGGGCGAAGCCGGGGCGGACCGCTAGTAATAAATAAAATACAAAGATGTCTACAACATTGAACGATTTTTAAAACGTTACTGAAAATCTCAATTCCATTTGAATAAAAAAGTGTATACCAAAAAAATTGTCGAACGAACATGTTTGTCACTTATTACGACAATTTTTTTGGTTCTTACGGATTTTCTTGATCCTCATTATTATTAATATTAAAGTTATTTATTTATCATTTTACTAACTACGTATGATAAAAAATATATTCTAGATTACAATAATTATATTGTAACTACTAACTATTAAGTTCATAGGAAGTAACCTAAGAAATACGTTTCAGGAAATACGGAAAAATAATAAGTTAACAGCTAAGTAAGTCTTTATCATTGTTTACTTTAACGTTATTAATTGTCTAATTGCTTATTGTTATTATACGGCAAATCTATACTTAATATTATGAAGCTGAAGAGTTTGTTTGTTTGTTTTAACGCGCTCAGGAACTACTGATCCAATTTGAAAAGTGATTTCGGTGTTAGATAGCCCATTTATCGAGGAGGGCTATAGGCTATATTATATTATCACACTAAGACCAATGGAGCGGAACAATGCGGATAAAACCGCGAGGCACAGCTCGTGAACGATAATTAGACTTAAAAATAAATAAATAAAACGATTGTTAACTGAAAGTTACTATTATGTTTATCTGAAATGTATGTACTTTTTAGTTTTTTACGGGTGTTCCGAAAAACGACAGAAGTTCTCAAGTACCATTTTATTGTTTAAGGGTTGTGTATTCGCTTTTTTACAAAATGTATTGTTTGCTTTTTAATGGTTGGAAAATAACTGTGCCAACCAGTATTATGATTTCTTTTAAAATTATGTTTTTAATATCTTAACCGAATACATAATGTGCCTATCTAAACTTGTTCCAATTTATTGAAAATAAATATTCATGAAATTATTATCATATAATTTTAAATTTTACAGTTATTTATATCTATAGATATCCCAAACTTCAAATTATCTGCTCATCATGTACAGTTTCATTTAAGATAATAACAGATACAGGAAAAATTATATATTTCAAACTGATTTCTTGATAATGTAAATCCGATATCATTATTTCTAAATTTCGTGGAGGAAAAACTGTACTAAGTAATAATATACTAGTTATTGAACTGGTTTCAATGTATGAAATAAAACTATTATCCTCATAGATTGTAAATGTTAAAAAGTCACAATAAGCAATTACATATAATAAACTAGATTTGAGCCCGCGGCTTCGCCCGCGTTTTCAAAGGAAAACCCGCATAGTTCCCGCTGCCGTGGGATTTCCGGGATAAAACTTATCCTATGTGTTAATCCAAGTTACCCTCTATGTGTGTGCTAAATTTCATTGTAATCGGTTTAGTAGAATTTGCGTGAAATAGTAATAAACACACACACATCCTCACAAACTTTTCCCTTCTTAATATTAGTAGGATTAACGATAGAATAAAACATCGCCAAGCTTTATTTTATTTCTAAATTCTAATAGTATTTGAGAAATTAAAAAGGCTCAAATCCATACTAATATTATAAATGCGAAAGTATCTCTGTCTGTCTGTCTGTTACTCAATCACACCTTAACTACTGAACCAATTTGCATGAAATTTGGTATAGAGATATTTTGATACCCGAGAAAGGACATAGGATAGGTTTTATCCCGGAAATCCCACGGGAGCGGGTTTTTCTTTCTTCTGCGCGGGCGATGCCGCGGGTGGAAAGCTAGTATTTAATAACTACAACGTTGAATAAATATTTAATTCAATATTTTGACGATAAAAAATCGAAAAAAAATAATATGATATTCATTTTAAACAGATAGAGAACTTAAAAGAAGTAAGTTGTCCAGTAGACGTAGAGCCAATTAATGTTATTTATATGACAATTCATATTATTCATGCATCTTATAATAACAGGAGTCTTGACCCAAATTTTACTTCTGATTAGTTTAAGTGAAACTAAGTAAAGTTATTCCTAGCTCTCCAACGCAGCAAAAAAAAAACAATTCTGTCAAAAATTATTTAATTTTTTTTTTCTTCATATTCAACTCAGTATAGTACATAATATGTACAATAAATTGTTTTTATTTGGACAAACACCTTAGAATTCCTTCCGGGTAAGTTCGTTGTCCTTTAAAAGTGATCACTCTTTTTATGGTTTTCCTAAATTGGTATAATGACACTCTTTTATGAATGTCGTTTATATTTTTATTAAGTGTGAAATATTTTTCTTTCGTAATAAACCGCGTTAATTACCTAATGGGTTTTATTGCTATTTATTGGATAGGCAATAAAAAAAACTTTTTTTTTGGTGTTTGCCCTGTATGTCCACGTCCTTTTATGTCCAATTTACCCGGATATTAAAATTGAATGTTTGTTTTTATTTTAAATTAAGCGAAGAAATTTTTTTTTTTTATGTTCAAAACTAAAATTCACCACGACTAGCCAAATAGTATATATTCATATTTCAATTTTGTAATTATTAATTAACAAGGCATTTTTTATTTAATAGAGATTAAAGAGTTTTTGAAAATAGTACAGGTTCATATTCTCGTGTACAGATTAAGCTGTGATAAGATATTCCTAAATAAAATTGAGGAAGCAAGAAAATGTTTAATTTTAAACATACATTTAAATTTTATGTAACGAAATTTCATGTGTTTACTTTGTAGAAATATTTGTGAGTTTCGTAGTTATCGCTGATTAATACACTTCGTCATGCTTCGTAAGACAGTAATCTGTAGCAAGGTTAGCCTAACATAAATGTTTTATTTCAATAGAACTATTTTATTTAAACATTTACAAAAATAATTAAAAAGTTACCATAACAAAAAACTCACCTTTCCCGGTATCCATACATTTTTCTCCGACAAAACAAATCCTTCATTAATATAACAACTCTTATCGTCCTGATCCTGCCAAGCCATTTTTACTTTGCTCATTGTTTATTTTTCAGTTTATTTTTCAAGACACAAATTATCACACAAACACAACCTTGAAGTTATGTTAATCGAATCAATTAGACCGTGAACGTGCGCTATAATTTATATTAACTTTTTTCACATTCTTTCCGAAACGTCAAATATTTTTTTTTATCTGTGCACTTTCCCGCGCAAAAATGACAGGTGGCCGGTGACAGAAACCCTCTCGGTTTGTAACACCGGCGTGTACTGGCTGCTGTAATGACGGTATAGCCAAATAAATACAAGCTGAACAACGTTGCTCCAAGCCGGAACCGTTTTCGTAGTTTATTTTCAATTTTTCCAATCTGTAATCTTTACTTGGCCACGTGTTCCATAATCACGTTTATGTGAAATTGGTACATAAACGTGTCGTGGCCCATGACCCATCTATGTACATTTTTTAATATAACGAAAGTAAGAGCATAGTTTTATAAAAAAAAACTAAAATGTTAAACGTAATAAAAATAAGAATCCTAGTCTTTTTATCACGGAATAGCAATCGATTAGTGACCTATTTGCTGAAACACATAGCTTAATTCTATAAAATTGTTGTTTCTCCGAGACTAATCCCTGTTACTGACCCTGTTAACAACCATTTATATTATACTGATTTCTTGGTAATACAGATCCCTGATCTTGGTAAAAAGTGCTCTATTATACAATATTATATTAAGTACTAAAGGGCAAGGGTAAATCACTAATCTATAATATAAAAATGATCTCTCATAAATATTATATATACGTGACTGAAAATATACTTTAAGATTTTCATGGGTCAGTTCTTCTTTTCACATACAATTTTTATATGAATAGCATTATGTTGTTTACTTTGTAGTTATCGGATTTGCTCTCGAAGTCGTGAGTTAAAATATTTTTTTTGTTACATGTGATAATATTCATATGAATTTGGTTAAATATACTTTGTAGAGTCTGCGGTAGAGCATCGCTCTTACGGAAATTTTCCATACAATTTTTTAGCCACGAGCTAAAGGTATGCACATACCTAAGCATAAGCTTTTTATAAGTATAAACTTACTATACCTACTTAAGTAAAGGATAGACGCTTGATAATTGTTGATCTTATACATAGAATATTTGTTCGAAAGCCTAGTATTCTGCGTAATAACTTATTTCGCTAAATAGGTTATGTGTATGTATTATATGTATGCATGTATAGGTAATAAGGAATATATCTAGAATCTTTTTCCAAAACAACAACAC
>CAJQZN010040831.1:30935-45619 GCA_907164685.1 Colias eurytheme
TTAAAAATATAAAATATATTAAGGTATACCTAAGGCACAGAATATATGTATAATAAATAGTACTACCTAAGGTAAATAAGACCATTATATTGAGAATGGTAGGTATACCAAATACAACTGAAATAAAAAAAAGTATTTTATAAAAAATAGTGGAATTTTTTGGAATGATGTTGGCTAACTGATTTATGTGAATGTATCTTTGAAACCGGAATATCTTCAAAAAGTCGATTTACACGACTTTAAAAAAAATGCAAATCAGTTTATTCTTTTACAAAGCGTTAGGCCAATATAACTAAAACATATGTATCATTTAACACCTCTGCAGAGGTTTAAAAAGAATCCTAATTAATGTAGAAACATATTTACGCAAGTAAGTGTCGGACAAATGAATATTAATGCAAAACATCGATGCCATCCAGGCGAGGCGAGGCACCAGGCAGTCTTATCACTGTTTTTGCAATCAGTATCATATTTATTTACATCATACGATATTATATTTTAGTTAAGTTAAAAATAATTGTCGCAAATATTGAGGAAGATTTGAAATTAATAAGGTGGCAAACATTAAAATGTCTGCGTAAAATATAGCGTTCGTTTCACCGTTACCGTGCATTTAGATCAAACGAACATAGAGCTAGAGTTAGAGCAAAATATTTTTTTTTTTGTGATCATTCGAAAATTCGTATTCAGTGTTATTCAGTATAAGAACATTGCATAGAATCTTTTCGAACGCACTAAGAACAACGAAAAAATGCTCTACGGCTGTTTACACTAAAAGAATTTGACATAGTGGGGCTAGAATGAGCATTCCCTCGTTTATCTAAATGCACCGATATGGGAATACAAACCACAATACAAACATATTCAAGAAAATAATGTTTCTTGTCAAAAAAAAAATAATAATGTGCCGTAGATAAGTATATACATTATACATATATAGAGAAACACTTAAACTTTTCTTGTACACATCGTGTCGTAGTCGTGTCGTAGTGAAACGACGCTGACCTATGCGGCAAAGACAATTTACGTTACCAGTTGATTATCGGTTGTCGCAACGATCACCTGCATAGCTTGTACTATCTTTCAGAAAAGCTTTTATATAGGGGAAAATCGCGATTTCCCTCTACATTGCAATTTTTACATTTCATAGTATATAGTATAGACGTGTAGACTTTCTTTTGTTTTAAACAATGTTATCGTAATTGCATTATACCACAAATTAGTAAATAGTTAATAATTAACCCTAGAACACTTAATTATTTTAATTGATTACTGGAAATCAACTCTAATAATTAAAAAAAGTATTAAAAATAGTATTTACTCTATCTTAAATAGGTACATAATATTTCGATTGGTTTTGTATGCCCCCATATATCATGATTAATGATTATTATATATACTATTACCTACTATGTTATAGGTAGTTAATTATTAAGTTTTAATTTTATTTTAATAATAACTACACAGTAAACTTGATTTTTTTGCAGGACAGTACCTACCAGGAAAAGCGGTCTTGTACATGATGATGAAAGTTGGTCTATGGAAAAGCTGCACTCACTTTATAGACGTTATATCGATTGAGAAGGTTCCAGAGAGATCAACTTACATAAACTGTGTAATTGGTTTAACCAACGTTAAACAAAGGATGATGTTCCCTGTGTTATTGTAACTTGCAATGATATTGTCTTTATGTAAATAAATGACTCAATAGATTTTTGGAATTTGGCGTTTTATTTTTTACTTACTTATTTATCAAAAGTAATAGTATTAACTATAAGATGCTCTCCTTTCCGACATAGTTGAATCATGTATGATTATTGTGTTTAACAATAAATTTCTCTGTAATCGAATAAAATTAACGTAAAAATCCTGAATATTTCGTTGAAGTAATTACGTACTAAATGAGGTTTATAGTAAGTTTTAGTAATGCATTGATTGCTCTACATTGTTAAGGCACACGATTGTGGTCTAGTTTCCGTTGTTAGAAATGTAATAAAGTTATATTTTTATTATATCAACTTATATTATCACTATCCTACTAATATTATAAATGCGAAAGTTTGTGAGGATGTGTGTGTGTATGTGTGTGTTTGTTACTCTTTTACGCAAATACTACTGAACCGATTAATTTTAACACATAGGATAGGTTTCATGCCGGAAATCCCACGGGAACGGGAACTATGGGTTTTTCTTTCAAAAGGCGAAGGCGCGGGCGGAAAGCTAGTATAGTATAAAACAAAGTAGCTTCCGCTGTCCCTAAGTATATCCGTATATGTATGCTTAAATCTTTAAAACTTCAAAACGGATTTTGATGTGGTTTTTTTAATACATAGAGTGATTCTCGAGAAAGCTTTTAGTATATAATTTATTAGGTTTTACCCATGGTTTTACACAAAGCGGACGAAGCCACGGGCAGAAAGAAATAAATAAAAATATACATAGTATTTTATTGTGTTTGATTTTACATGAGTAAAATCGGAAGCTTGGAATTTTAAATAAATATTTTAAAATTTAAGATATTATTGATATTAAGAGCTTCTCTTTGTTCACTAATAACAACAATAACGCAGCCAACGATGTATCCGATTTTTATTTTGAATTGGTGTAGAAGTTATGTGAAGATTTCTGAAAACCTTGAAAAAGGAAGGTTTAAACGGTATAATTATTCTACTTACTAGTAAAAAACGCAATTTCTTAACATTTTTTATTCCATTTTAATTTCGAATTTTATAAATAGTCAAGCAGGATACAATATAAATTAAAAATTCTTTCACTCACTACATAAATTCTACCGATTTATTTTCAACCAAATTTTTTAATCTACTTTTTACTTTTACACGAGGCCAAAATATATCATCCTATGAGCCTTTCACCTTTTTAACCGACCTCGAAAATAACGAAGGTTTCAAATTACAATCATTATTTAATTTTGCACTGAGTAATTAATTGTGTAGCTATATGCATCAGTATTATATTATACTACACGTGCCTCGCGGTTTTACCGGCATTGCTCCGCTCCTATTGGTCTTAGAGTGAGTCTCGATAAATGGACTATCTAACACCGAAATAATTTTTCAAATCGGATCAGTACCTAGTTCCTGAGATTATGGTGTTCAAAGTTTCAAACAATCAACCTTTTCTCCACTCTGTATAAAAACATATTATTACCAACATGACTTATAACTTTTCCATCATCTTTTTTTCAAAATTCGTTCAGTTTAGCCATTTATTACAAGTTATACTTGTTAAAAAAGTCAATACAATTTTCCCAATTAAAACTAGGAAATTGGAACACTTTTTTCAACTAACAAATTACGAAAATTAAGACAATAAGCGGTGGGTGTGACAGCGGTTATCATACACAGGATATAACCATTTGGCTCCATCTCAGAGATTGTCTGTGATCGTCTTAAAATAGCTCTTTGTTATGTGACCCCGCATAATATCTTACAAGTGCACTGTTAGACGTATCAAGAAACAACTAGACATATTATATACTTACCTCAATATTAAGTATTTTTTTACTTAAGCCCGTAAAATAACGAAAGAAAGGGACTCTAATTTTTACTCTTTGTATTTGTAAGAAAAAAATACGCTAGATAGGTTTTGTTCGTTTATATCTACTCTCAATAAAATGATATTTTAAAGACTATTTCTCGTACAATTCGTATTTTTTCTGGGTCAAGGAAAAGGCTTAATAAGGAGTCTCTGAAGCTTTTAACAATAACTACGGATTATTTTAATTCAACGAAATTCCATCCACCTATTAACTAACAAATTAGGTAATACAAAAAACTATAACGTGACCTAGAACCTAGAAGCTAAAACCTAGAATTCATGTTCTAAATTTAGTGTCGTGTCAAAAGTTCGTAGTTTCATGAACTAAAAATGTTACTTATTAGATATTAGATATGCATAACATTATGATACATATTTACATGAAAAAGGTAATCCAATTGCTTAGTTTAAAGTAAAAACAGTTTAAGATCTTAGAGGAAGAGTTAGATGACTTATAAGTGTATTAATCAATAGATAAAACATAATAACATGATTAAATGTTTTTTTATTAATTAAATTAATTTATTAAGAACTAGTTTTACTAGGTATTGGACCAATTGATATTATCCCATACTTTAAAATTTTTAAATACGCAAATTATGCCTTTTTTATGTATTATGTTACATATAATATATGCACCAATAATATGATGCCATCTTTTTAACAAGACATAAAAAGGTTGTTTTTGTAATGTACCTAATCGCATATGATTAACTTTTTAACACATCACAGTCATCCATTATCGTTGATGCATATTTGGTGTAGAATTTGCATTATTTTTATTTTTTATCTGTGTTATTTTCGTCATGTTGGCGCGCCATTTTTCAAGTTCGAATATAGAATAATTAAAAGAGGACTAGTTTATTATAGGTATTTATTTATAGACGTAAAAAATCCCGTTTGAATTGGTTTTTAATTTCACACATATTAATTAGAAATTCCGTACGAACTTTTAAACTCAAATAGAATTGTAAGGAAAGCCTCATTTGTATTGTTTCAATTACAATTTACAATGTTTATGCCAAAACTGTTTGCTTCACTGACCATGCTCCATGGAATTCCTGTCTTTGAACTTATAATGACATCGCTGAACAGTTTGGTGTCGAAAAATTACAATATATGCGAAAGTAATTATCATTCTCAGTTTGCAATATAATTTGAGTACTTACCTATATTACGAATTTTATTTATGGTTTTTACTCAAAACGTATTGTAATAATTATTAACGAGTAGATTACTTCTAAATTACGATTTTCGATCAATGTATCCCATTTCTAGGCATTTATGAGAATGACTGAAAACCTTTGCCAAAATACCGTTTCTAATCAATCGTCCAGCTTTTGATCTCATTAAATATCAGTTTTATTCTTTGTACATTAATAAATGCTTCTTGCTTCTAAACACCGAAATTCTGCCAAAATACGGTAGGTATCAAATCAATCATCCGATTTTTGATCTCATCAAATATCAATTCTCTGTAGACGAATAAATGCTTCTTGCTTATTGTACAAAAACCTACTGACCTATATAAACGTATTTGGTATCACATAGGTACATTATACAAACAAATATTGTCCGAAAACAAGGGTGGATGACGCACGACCAAATTGTTTGCCAATCTATATTAATATTATACTAATGTTATAAAAATAATTGTATGTATGTTTGCAATGAATTGGCTCAAAAAGTAATAGACGGATTTGAATGAAACTTTACAGTGATATAGGTAGGCCGTAGGCATTACCTATAGAAATGCTTGATTTTGCCCGCGGGTTCGTCCGCAGGTGAAACTGCGCAGCAAATCTAATCTATACTAATAATATTATAAAGAGGTAAAGTTTGTGTGGATAATCTCTCGATTTACTGAACCGATTTTAAAATGTCTTTGACCTTTAGAAAGCCACATACTTAATCTATTACTGTTTTTAGTCTTTTATATTTCGTTTTTATCCCGGGTTCACACAAGCGGACGCGGAGCAGTGAAGAGCGGCTTTCACAATATATGAACTTATTTAAATACAAGATTCAAATTCGCATTAATTACTTCATATCTTACACGTTTCGTCATTGTTTTTGTTTATAGTAATTCCGATACGAATTACTTACGATTGATAAATTATCAACTAGACGACCTGGCACGTTTTCATTAATTGACGTAATATTTATAACTATGTATTTGCCCCTAAAAGATAGTGATAATAATAAAAGAAACCTACGTAATATTCTTAAATTAATAAGAATCCCTATAAAATTGTATCTTAAGGTAAGGTAGGTAATATCTATGTACAATTATGACTGTAATTAAATAATTATGTTATGTAAGGCATAATTAATGTGCCTTTTTGTATCCTTATATGACTTTCAAAATTAAAAACAATTTTTTGTCGCATAGATAATAAAAATAAAGCGCATGTGCATCCCTACATATTTTTTTTTTTTTTTAATATTTAATGGCCTGGTTACTAGACCTTTAAGCCATCCCTACATAAAATCTAATCTGCATCTAAATAGTTGCATAAACTAGTACGTTTGTACGTTGCCATGGTTACGGCTCCAGTCAAATAGAGTTCACCACAAAGTCTATGAAATAATTGTATAAAGAATCATATCGACGATGAAGTATCAATACCTCCTAACTAACATTTTAGCGATTTTCGTTTTATAGCATTTTCGTACTTAAAATAGAGTAATACATAGGCCCATAAAGGTCATTTCTCTGTAAACAGTCAATTTGAGCAAATATTAAAGTGTAGCAATACCTTATAACAAAAGTTGCGTCATTTTTGCTGGCAATATATTCTAACTACACCCTGACGCGTCCGCTCTGTTTTTAAGCACGCTTTCCTTGGGCTCATTTATAGTTTATTCCTGGGTTAAAAGTGGTGAATTTGGCATGCTTTCAAACCAAGAAGAAAGTATCCTAATACGTGCTTCTCCATCAAACTCAACAAACCATCGAAAAATTGCCATTCTTGACGATTTTTTAGATCTTTTCCAAAACTACCATCGCATTACGAGCGTAAAGATACCAACAAATTGTTCGTAGAGTCAATTAAATTACTAAGCATTGTACATGTTACTGGTATGACGAAACAGCTGCTGCCCTGACGTCTAGCACTTTTGTTTCGTTTGTAATTAATTACCTGGAAAAGCATTGTGTTAGCCAACAGCTTTTTTTTTTTTATTGTACAATAGGGGAGCGCTTGGCCACAATCTCGCCTGATGGTAAGCTGAGATGTAGCCTAAGATGGTGCGCGCTTCCCTAAAATGTACCTGTTCACTCTCCTCTTGAAGACCTCCAAATTGTACTCGTCGGGGAACACAGATTCAGGAAGCATGTTCCAGTCCCTAGCGGTTCGAATAAAGAATGACGATCCGAACCGCTTTGTCCGGACTCCGGGTACATGGAACGTCAACCATGTGGCGATGCCTAGAATCTGTGCGCCTCGACGAACGATGGAAAAATGGGGATGGCGGAATTATGTCGTGCAATTCCGCAGCGCACTCTCCAAAGTGTATCCGGTAAAAAACCGATAAACTTGCCACTCTGCGACGGTGGGCGAGGCTCTGGAGTTTTTTGCCTACTAGCTCATCGTCGTTTATTAGCCTCTTGGCACGCCTCTCTATCGCCTCAAGTGTCTCCAGCTGGTATTTGGCAGATCCATCCCAGAGGTGAGAGCAGTATTCCATGCACGAACGGACCTGTGCTTGATAGAGGTTGAGCAGCTGTACCGGGCTGAAATACTGCCTCAGAAATGCTGCTGAAATACAGCTGCCTATTATTGTATTTTCTGACGGATGCTCTTACCAATATCGCCTATTTTGCGTGAGAGATGGAGGTGGGGGAAACCAGCTAAAACTGAAACCACCCGAGCACATGAAGCCAAGCAGCTTGTGAGGGCTCCTCGGACGCCATGCATGATCTGCATAGCGGACTGTCTGTGATCCCTAAATTAAAGAGATGTTTGTTGAAGGGGCCGTGCCCTGTGAGGGTCCCTGTTATTACACGTAGTTGCACTCTGCGTTAGTTGAGAATCCGACGTGCAAGTCTAGATTCAATGTTTGGTAGGGCTTCTCTGGCTTGCTTGCAGTCAGATCTGCTTGAACATTCTGCTTGTAGTGCAGTGCTAGTGAGCTGGGTAATCATCAGCCGGATCCAGTTTGCAGGTAGCGGTATAATGGGAAAAGGTCCCATGACCGGTGTTTGAGATGCCCTTCTGGCTAATATGTCAGCAGCATCGTTTGCTCGTGAGTTACTACTTACTGTGTCCTTTTATTCATTGTAGTACTAGGGACTTTCCCAGATCACATACCCTAGTTAGGGCTAGGTGACACTTTAGAATTAACCCTGAAGTGATTTCATGGCTTTTGATTGCCATGAGTGCTGCTTTGCTATCCGATAGGATCCGAATCGAAAAGTTGTTACATTCCTTTTGATTATGGCTGAAGCTGCAAGTAGAAGTCCTAGGCATTCAGCCTGAAAGACTGTATTACGGGGTCCCAAGGGGTGCGAGATGTTAATGTTTAGGTCCTCAGAGAAGACCCCAGCACCCGTGCCATTTTCAGTCTTGGACCCGTCCGTGAAGATGAGTAAATCTTCGACGCTGTTGTGCTATGATGTGTTCACGTAGCTGTATCTTATATTTCTTGACTTGAACGCCAACTTAAGAACAAAGAAATTTACGTTCCGAGTGATTATGCCACTATAACCAAAGCAGCAAGAAAATCTCGTCCATATGAAGTTGAACAAATTTTAATAATGTTTTATATTCAAATCACTATATTCGAGCATAATCACGTGTAGTGTCAGGATTTTAAATCAAAATTTTACTATAGTATTGATACAAAAACCTAATATTAAAATAAAAAAATGTTGTAATCTTTAGAACAATTTCTTCTAAGTATATTGGCAATAACTTGTATCTAATAAATACGGCTTTCTATTTAAATACAATTACAAGCAATATCTAATATCTGCATGTTTTTTTTAAAAAGCTTTGAAGTTACATTTAATAAATGATTCCATGATATCTAATATCCTTTGATAATGAACGTAAGCTAAAATAATAATTAAAAACAGTAACGAAAAAGAAATAAAACGTTTTTTTTATCTCCTGAAAAATGTAGTTTTTGTAGTTAGCATATATTGATACTTCATCGTCGATATCAAGCCTTACAAGCTATCATAATACGAACAGACACATAGTCATTGAGGTATTATTACTACTACATAGTAACTCAATGCACATAGATAACATTATATTATTCAAAGCTTATTCAAAGCATATTCTGCGACTCTACCTAAATCACTAAGTTATTACCTTAGGTTATTACATATTATCTGAACGAAATGTCCTGTAATTGATATCAACGAAATTATTCGTTCTGAACTCTTTCTGAGCTTGAAAAATAAATATTTTCAGAAAATCCACATTTACTAATTATATTTAACTATGTAAATGTTTGTAATTAAACTCAATATAATCAAATTAAACACCAAAATATTGTTAATACACCATAACTAAGACAACTTTAATCTTAAATATTGTATCGGTCAATGTTTCTTCAAGATTTGAGTCGATCTTGGTGTGAAATTAAAAAGTCAATAAATGTAATGATAAATGTAGATTAAATATTATTCGCTACTGTAGTTATATATGTATTTATTTTAGAGATTAACAACCGGTTAATGTAAATTCGTACCTACATAGTTTTGCAGTACATATTTAGTTAAAATATAGAGTTTGAACTTATTTTAGAACTCTACCTACCTACTACACATAAATTCGTAATTTATTGCTTTACATCGTTGTCGTGATTAATTGATTTTTGTTTTTTTTTTTAATCATGTCATTATAATATATTAGGTAAATAGCATAATAATTTAGCAAAATATGATTTTCGATTAATCGATTTTGGTAAACCATACTTTATTCTTCTATAATTTATTATTAATTTAATTTTATTAAAAGTGATAAATGACATGTTATATCAAAGTTTCTTCATTCTTCATTATATAACTTAATATAGGTACATAACCAAATTTTATAAATAATATAAGATATGCAATTAATGTCAAACAAAACACAAATAATTGTTACGTAGAGTTAAATTAAATATTGTTTTAATTCATCTAAGTCAATTCTACAAATCATTAACATGATCATCATTTATTTCGACCCCGTGTCCTTCAAACGATGACCTTTCGATGACATTTTTGACAGATTATACAAATTAAAAAAAAAATGTAACAACCACGTACCTTTTTGTCTAAGAGCCCCATCGTTTCCGCGGTGTCTATCTTAGTTTTTTCGGACATGTTTACACAGATATTTTCGGAAGATAAACTAGTGAATAACTAGACACATCCACGACTGACAGCCAGCACCCTACGCATGCGCCGTGTGGACCCCTCGTAAGTACAATGGACCTTAGATAGATTAGGGACCCGTATCCCAAATATCTATAGCATGAATGACGCAATTTGTGGACGGTCAGTGACGTCTATTGATAAAACTTTTGCCAAAATTGACGGAGTTGTTTCGTAGAAAGGGATAGTAAGATTGATCTGGCTTCTTTGATTTGTATCGCTAATAAAGGCCATTTAAAATCAGCACTTTTTCGAATAGTAAAAACTCTGTTTAATTACATAAGATGATAACATTCACATAACATAAAATGTTTGTACTTCTCATTTACTTATAACAAGCTTTTCATGACACTCTACCAACTCTACATTAGAAGAAAAATTAGTTTTTGAGTGAATGCGAAATAATACTCCTAAGAATTTCGTAATTGATATTTCTTCCAATCAATTCTTTCTGGTATTTTATTTAATTATAATATTTAAAATGTTATATATGTAATTGTTTACTTTCTTTACGCGACTTCGCTTCTATGCACATAAATAGTTATGTGCATAGAAGCGAAGTGCAACGGTAGTCTTGCAATACATAGGTATTGCAAGACTACCATTCCATGTAAATTTATGTATATCATCCCTTTCAACCCTTAAATTAATTATTTTTGAAATAATGAAATTTTTTCTGAAATAACATTTTTTAAGCTCGTCATGCCGAATGGGTTTATAGCATGTTTATAGTTATGAATGCAAACTAACGATGTTATATAAAGTAAAAAGGTGGAGTGTTTCGTTTTTTTTTTTTTCTTAAATACGTAATATTTTATACGGAACGCTATAGTTATATCAACGCCTACCTCATATCTTACGCAATGTATTCCTTCAGTTACAAGATAAATTTCGATAAATTGTGTAATACAAAAATTATGTTAACTACTACTCTTTGATGAGAAATGTACTTGTCTAAAAGCCTAGAAATGTAACACCACCGAAGCCATATTATGTTTTAGCAATGTTGCATCAGAGTTTCTTGCCGGTTCTTCTCCGTAGATACTGCTTTCCGAATCGTCGGTACTAAATGTTAAAATATGTATACGTAATGACGTTTCAAAAGTGCTCCTAGAAGAAGTCTAATTGAATAAATAAATGTTTGAGTTTGATTTTGAGTTTGATCATATGATTTTAATAAGGACTTAATGTTGAAATCGACTATAATAATTCTTTGATTATTATTGTCGACTAGCTGACCTGACACACGATATCCTGTTATCGCTTTAAATTTAAATAGTGGCTAACTAAGTGTTTTTTTTTTTTTCATCGCAAATATCTTAAGTACCTATTTACAAACACAACAAAAAAAAATATCGAAATCGGTCCAATTATTCACGCATGATGCCATGAACAATGAAAATAGGGATTCATTATATTAAAGTAGCTTTCCGGCCGCGTAAAGAAAAGCCCGCATAGTTCCCGTAGGATTTCCGGAATAAAACCTATCCTATGTGATAATCCGAGTGGCCCTCAATATGTGTGCTAAATTTCATTGTAATTGGTTCAGTAGTATTTGCGTGAGAGTAACAAACATACATATACATTATACACATAGGTACACATACATCCATCCTCACAAACTTTCGCATTTATAATATTAGTAGGATAGGATAGAGATTATAACCCTATCTTAAATACGTATATCCTTTCTTTTAAATTCTTTTAGATTTTTAGTTCAATTTCTCTTATTTTTTGTAAAGAGTTTATTTTTTTAATTTCATCAAATTTTTGGCTAAAGTGATAGTTACTTGCATAGTATAGAATTGTTATAATATTCAGGTATATAACTTGTATCAACGGATGGATAAATGTCTCCTGTAACACAGGACATTTCCTAGCATAGGAGACATTGTTCAAATATTGCAATTAATTGTGCCTACAGACGGTTTATGTTTTACTTATATGTAAGTTATCCCATAATTGCATGTACATGTATATATTTTTTTTTGTTGTCAAATAAAGAATTTATTATTTATTATAAAATTAATGCTATAAATACAGAGTATAAAAATTAAAATCAATGTTTCATATGAAATATAAACGTACCTACCTAATAAACTCTATACTCGGATTTTTAATTAGATAAAGTAAACTGACGTTTTCTGTGTTGTCAGTTTTTGATGAAATAAAAATAGCGTTGTCACAAAGTGAATGATTGAAAATCGGGAATGAATGAAATTGAATCGATCGTCTAGTGAATATTTAGTTTGTAACAATATAACATCAAATAAACACAACAATGACAACAAACACAACGTAATTAGTTACAATTAACGAAAAAATTACAAAAACAATAACGTAAACAGCGTAACAATAAAAATAAAAAAATGATTATAATTACACTCTACTAGTAACTTATATCTTATGTAGCTTTATATATTAAGTATAATTAGAAATAATGTTATTTTATAGTTTGAAATGATGAACTATTCACAGTCATTGTTCATTCATCTGATTGAATGAGAACTGAATTCCTCACTATTACTTTAAATGTGGCAACATTATTTTACAAAGTGACATTAGCTGCTGTCAGTTTACTTTATCTAATTAAAAATCCGAGTATAGTATTACTTTATATTGAAACTTATGGTTACAACTACATTTTCATAGCTATGATTTTTTCGTGTCACGAGATATTATCTATACTAATATTATAAAGAGGAAAGGTTTGTAATTATGTATGTATGTATGTATGGTTTTCACGCATAAACTACTGGACCGATTTCAAAATTTCTTTCACCATTAGAAAGCTGCATCTTCACTAGCTGGGTCCACACCGGCCGATCCAGTGATCCCGCGATCCGCGATCCAGGATCGCGGAGCATGGATCGTGGATCATGTTAGGCCGATCCACTTTAAAAACTTGCGATCCAAAATATGCGCTCCAAGTGATCCTAAGGCGATCCGTGATTCAGCCAGTCTAACTCTTGTACGATATGGAGTCACACGTACAACGGCGGCGTCTTGCCGTTGCAGCAGTAACTTTTATTATACTGAAATGTTTGCGCAAAAAAAAAAAAAAAATAAATCGACGGTTTTGGGTGAAACAATTTTATAAAAATCGATTGGCATCTGGGACTCAGCTGTACGCAGAGTTAGTTTCAGATGAAGTTGAACACAATTTTGCAAGAATGAATGCTTATCAATTTGAGATATTCGACTTTCTGAGATGTCCATGGTGAGGTGGATCGCGCGATCCAACACAACCGTCCACACCGCGCGCATCACGCAACTGAGGCACCTTTGAAGCGGGTACAAAAACCGCCCGCTAACGGATCGCACGAGGTAGGGATCGCGCGCGGCAAAACGCGTGCATGGATCGCGCGCGGCACGTCCACACCGCCCGCATCTTTGGATCGCGCGCCTGCCGCGCGCGATCGGATCGCGGTGGATCGGCCGGTGTGGACCCAGCTACTGAGCAACATAGGCTATAAAAATATGTAGGTACCACGGGCGAAGCCGGGGCGGACCGCGAGGAAATAATATAACCACTTTAACTTATATTTAGAAATACTTACCACCATTAGAAACATTTATTTCACCTATTTCATTCGAGCAAATAAATGTATGTATGAATATTTTTGGCAAGCTTTGTAGCGTAAACTATCTATGCATTAAAATAATATAGACCTTTGTTTTGTTTGTAGGTGGAAGCTGAAAGCTATCTACTAGTTCAGACTACTATATCATAATAATTACTTAATAAAGGTCAATGTGACGTCAATAATATGCATTTACAGAATATAACACTTATCTGTTAAAACATAAATTAAATAAATCTTACCGTGTATATTATTAGTCATATGTTACCATGTATGTAGTTATTGTGGTAATATACAAGCTTCGCGTCCCGGCTGTTTTATCCAATTGATTCAGTAGGTTCGGGGGAAATAAACACGCTAACAAATCGGAAATTTCATTAATTTATTTCTTCTTTACAATACTGGTATAGCTCACATATTAACTTTTAATTTTAACTGATCGATAAGCAACAAAGAATACATCCCCGAAGTTGTAAAACTAGGTACTAATGTATGACCTAATTACGCCTTGCAAAGGTATACTAGGGAATAATAACAACTTTTGTTGTGATATTTTAGTACGTTTTTCAGTAGCTCTAACTTGGTTTGAATTCTAAACTACAATTTCCCATTCTATGAAATTTGCTACTATCCCCGTTTTCCAATTACAGCACTAGAGCGCATTATGCGGCGTTGAATGTTTCAACTACAGCAACGCTTCGCACAATCGAGCACTCTTAAAAGTAATGCGCGTGAATTGATGCGTGCAAGCGATGCCATTGATCGAAATGTTTTGTTTATATATATTATCGTTAGTAATATTATTAATTGTTGGAAAAAAATTTAATGCTTTCGTTCCATTGTAGTTTTTTCGATATAATCAAAGTTAATTCAAATTGTGTTAAAAAAATAAATATAAGTATGGATGAAGGTACAAACTACAAACATTGACTTTTTTTTATATTTCAGATTTAAAATGTGAATACAATTTCATTTTAGAATTCGAATCTACAAACGTTTACAGGAATATAGGTACTTGCATTTTATTATGTACTTGGTGCATTTGAAAACTAATCCACGTTCCAATTAAGGGTCAGCTCACACCGAGACGCGACGCGGCGCGACGCTGCGCGCACATTTTTTATAGAGCGACTCAGAATATACTTTATTCACTACACGAAAAGATACACATT
>CAJQZN010040831.1:53269-65602 GCA_907164685.1 Colias eurytheme
ACTTACATATTGTGCCAATCGGGTAGTATGTTCACGGTCCACTCCCTAGCGTGCCTGGCTAACCGTTCCTCCAATCGCAGCGACTCTTGCACCCTAGCGTGTCGCGCAGCAGCTTCACGCTCAACTCGACGCCGCGCGGCTTCGACCATGCGAGCGTGCTCCGCTTTGTGGCGAAGTGCTTCTTCTGTGCATTTGGCTGGCAGGTTCGATGGCCTGGAACGAATTAAAATTTTTGGATATGAGTTTTAGTGTTAAGATATAGATAAGCTAATCAGAACTTGTCCAGAAGTTGTGAAACCGCCAATAAAGCAATGTAACCGTCAATAAACATTAATGTTGTATTATTTTCCGGGTTGGTACTTATTCATATTTTATCGATACGAGGCTAAAGGTTACACGAGGTTAGATGTAAATATAACTTCGGTAGATTAAAGTGCTTTTATCGTTAGAAATTCTGATGTAGGTAACAAAAATGGTATAAGTACTAGAACATAAATTACATTAGATTAGGTTGATCGATTCGTGCATATTGTGAAGCTTATATTCAAAAAGGTGGAAACACTATGGGCTAGACAATCTGTGTAATATAATAAAACTAAAATTGATCGCTAACAAGTTTACTACAGATTTATCAGTAATAAGATGGGAAATAACAGTCGTATCACTCAGAAAAATGCCATGAAATTACCAAACACGGAAGTCGGATGTGTATTTTAAAAGAAATTTTCGATCTTCATAGAAACACGGTAGTTAACAGGAAGTAAATTTGTATCTCAGCCTATATTTATCATACCTTCCACTATGTAATCATTACTCTATAGTATGTGTATTACTATATAATCATACTCGTTTGTCTTTTCCGTTCGTACCATAATTATTGCCTACATACATAATTACGTATATTCTTGTAATTATTAGGTAATTATTTACTCTTGTTTGCATATTTGCTAAATGGTTCTAATTTATGATATTATGATTATGCAACGCAGCTTACCGCCCGCGCCGGCCGCGGCGGCTTCGCCCGCTTTGTCTAAAACCTAAAAAATTATATACTAAAACCTTCCTCTTGAATCTTTCTATCTATTGAAAAAAAACCGCATCAAAATCCGTTGCGTAGTTTTAAAGAATTAAGATTTTTTGCCATTTGGCTTCATACCCATCCAGATGTTTAACATTAACACTCGATCACAAAACACTTACTTAGTGTTAAATACTTCAATTAAAACAGAAGTGTAAGCCATGTTAAACGGTTGCAACATTCAAAGAATTTCGCACATTATCACTAATTGTGCAGCCAATCAGTAGCTCAAATTAACGATCCAACGGAAATCGATGTTTAAATCGTTTATTGATGGTAATATAATTAACGTTACCACAACTCAATTAAATACATAGTATGAAATTTTGGTTTATCCCGCTAGCTTTCTGAACGCGGCTTCGCACGCAGTTCGTGTACGTAATTTGTTTCCCTACAAGTTTTATTTTCAAGAAAAATTTGCCTAAACTTGTTTAATTGAGTATATACTTAAATTTATCAATACATGCTCAGATGTTTCGTTGTACGTGTTTATTTTAAGGTTGCCTGAAAGAGATTGCTTGTTAGCAATAAGGCCGCCTGTTTGTTAAAGTGAAACTTTTATTACATCGTCTCAAACTTTATGGTCTGTGTAGCGCATGTCGCGTGTATCGCGGCTGCCGAGTAGGTATACCTACTCGGCAGCCGACCGACACGCGACATGCGCTACACAAAGCAGTGTTCGGAACCGTTCGAACAGTTTCACTTTTACCGTGGTTTCATAAAACCACACAACATTTTTTAGTGTTGTGTTTTATTCGTCGTTCGTTTATCTATTCGTATTGTACAACAAAGTGACATAAATAAATAAATAAAATGTTTAGGGATGGCAGTGAAACAAACGACCCTCATCATTTACACAATTTTTTCAGTAAAGTCTTTTATTTCACAGCAAAGGTCAATAACTTAGTTCACGTAACGTTATTTCGACCCAATCGAATTGGATTAATCGCTGAAACTTGCCTTTAATTTTCACGTAATATTAATTATTATAACAATACTTTTGGATTAATATTAAACTATCTGCTCATCCCGACATCACCTGTTAGTCTATTTTTTGCTCATTTATTAATTATCATAATTTGGGTGGAGATGAATGAAATAAAGTGACTCTCTTTTACATATATAGATAGATATAAATAAATAATAATAATATAATTTTACTTTGAAACTGTGCAGAATGCATTCAGCCTTTTTTGATTTATAAGTTGCTTAACTTCCACAACTTTCTTTATATACAAATATATGTATAGATAAATACTATGACTTTAAATACATATTATATGAAAATAGTCTAGTCAAATTGTCGGTGCAACGATGCAACAAGTACAATGTTTCGTGACTTGATTACGACGCAATCTGGTTACCGTCCGAGCAGTGAGCAGTCAAGTAGCAAATGTAATAAACATTGATGGATTTTAAATTGCATGGATGCGATTGTAACTCAATAATATACGTAATAAACTAGAAAATTTAGTTTCACTAGCAAGCTATCAAAAGTATAAGTAGGTAACTCAAAATATACTGCGACGATACTAAAATAAATAGTATTTTTTAACAAAAAACTAAACCTGCTGCTAATGGTCAGAACTGGACAAAATTTAAATGGCTCTATCTTTCAAATAAAAAAAAACATCAAAATCGGTTCTCCCAGTCGTAAGTTCTGAAGTAATCAACCCAACGACGATATAATTGCTCTTATACAAAAAAGTATAATTGCTCTTATTCAAAAAAAGTCACCCAAAAGTATCGTACAAATTGATTTTCTCCCGACTATCCAATAAAGAATATTCCATTCAAACAACATTCCTTCCATACGAAGTAACCCTCTTGTAATCACTATAGAAATCTATATACAAACGAGTACCTAGTAGATATAATTTAGAAGCAAAGGGGAAATAGGCTGGTAATGATGGGTCGTAAACCTCGTGACTTCACTTAATGGTCTCCCACTTTCATTACACCTGATGTAGGTATGTAATAAACATTCTTTATTAAGCGGGTGCATACAGAGCGAGCATCCTCGCGAAGGAATTATTGCGTGAATTATTACCTGCTTGCAACAATTCGACTTCATAGCATATGAAAAATAAAAAAATGCTACCGAAAGTTTGTTACTCTTTATCGCAAAAATAGCTGATTAGATCTGTAAGTGTTTGTAATTAGCACAAATGCATTTTACTCGGGTGCTACAAGAGAGAAGCCGCAGGATCAATCTAGTATAAAATATAACCACAAGAGCGGATATAAGTAAATAACGAAAGGTCGGTCATCTGTTCGTGACTGGACAACTCCGTACATTTAATGACCCTCTTCAAGTAGTACTTTCTTTAGAAATAGTAATCAAAATGTCAATGATTTACAGTTTGTTTAGTACACATACCCAATAAGGTTACATTGATTTGAGAGACAAACATTAAAATATCAATAGCCCTCGAGATCTACGGCCTATGTACATTATCTCAGCCTTAAAACCGTTATATATTGGTTTACCATGATGTCTTAAAGCAGTATTAATTCCAGTTTGGGACAGTGATATTGCTAGACGATCTATAAGCTTTGTCCTTTTTCCTACTGGAAAAAAATATCTGATTTTAGACCCCATGTTTATGTGAAACTACGCAGAAGAATTTGCACTTTCCTAGGACATTGAGCCATAGCTAGATAGCTCATTCTACTACTCTATAGGTACCTCTAAGTTCTAACACTATATCTATTTACGACGTTCATTAATTGGAAACTAAACCCGATAAATCTGAATAAACGAAACATCTATAACACGATCCTTGTGCCAGTCACATCTCACGCGATCTGCCATCTGATACTATAACTTCAAGTTAACCATTAATCATCTGAAAGAATTACCTATACTCCAAGTAAAAAAAATAGTTAAAATAAAAAAACAACAAAAAACACAAGTAAGATGAATAACATGAAAATATTGTATTGTCACCTATCCTTAAATGTGCAAAATCTGTTTAAAATGAGGAAAAATGTCACGCGTAACGAAAAATTGTTACAGTAAATTTTTTTCCAACCCCGATAAAGAAGTTTCACTTCAAAAAAACAATATATAACTAAAGTTTGAATGAATTCGTATTCAAATATATTTTTAATATGTACTTAAATAAACAAAGAAGATATAATACGATCTACTTTCTGGTGTTATTAAAAATTATAAAAGCGTCGACATTTAATCTCTTCATTTGATTAAGAAATACAGTTATTTAAAATAAATAAATATTTATATTCGATTTCTACATGCTTAATGTACTCGTACACGCAATCTTATGCATAAAATAATTAAACTAAACATAAAATTAATTTCAATTATATTTTAGATACACGCAATAAATAAACAATTAACCTAGGAAATAATTTATATTTGCAAGACAAATTATAAAATTAATCTATCCTAATATTGAGCTTGAAACACATAGAAATGTGTTTGCATTGTTTTTGTATAAATATCCTAGAATATTTTAAACAAGCAACTTCTAGTACTTATAGGGATAACTATATAAGGAAAAAAAATAAAACCAGCAGCAGCAAATTATACCCTTTTTTTTTATAGTGGAGAATGCATTTAGGCATACCCAGGGCACTCGGGGGAAGAGCCCTGGGTTATGTCGGACTCACCCTGCTGAGTGCAGGGTCCTACCGACTAAACTCCACTGTGTTCCGCCGAGCCGCTTTATTGACGGGGCCGCGGGTATTCGGTAGAACCGCGTCCGCAGACCCGTCAGCAACCAATTCAGACCATTCCAATTTCATGTAATGATAATATAATGCTCTTAGTATGAGTATTTATGCGTGACCGAGTAAAACCACAACATTAGGTATGTCAACCACTCAGAACACTACAAATGATAATGACCTTTAAATTTAACTGATGCCCTGTTATTTTGGTAGTGGAGAAAATAATTACGAACTAGAAGTAAGAACTTTGTAAGAAAGTTTGGGTTTTAGGATAATTGAAAATATTGTACCTAACACCTTACTTACAATATAGAGCAAAATAAAGATACAGTGTAAACTCTATATAACGACACTCCATTTAACGTCAAACTCCGTATAACGCATCGAGATATATGTAGTACACATGTAGTACATATATCTCGATGGTATAACGTCAAGATTTCTCGACTTTGGTTGGTTTATATTGTTGTCTATACAATAATACACTCCATATAGCATCACGCTCACTCTAATTAACGACCAGAGGCGGCTCGCCCTAAGGAGCGCTGGTGCAGTGAACTCCCATAAATAATTATAATAAAATCATACTCCTAAATTTCATTATTAATATTAATTATTACTATTTAAAATCAATCGTAATCGTAAAAAACTACTGTCAATACCAATGAATATATCCATCATTCCATCATTCCATACACCTGAATAATACTGTATTATACAGTAACGCGCGAAGCGGAGCGCTCACGATTGCGCTCCAATGAAAAAATATTTAGTACATTTCCTAATACGAAATCCAATAGGAGTGAAAGAGAGGGTTTGCCAGTGCCCTGCGCGCGTGAAACAGAAGATTTTCTATGTAAAAATAGCAAAATTCGGAGCGCCGCTCCCGCAAACATTGCCGGTTCGGTCGCTTTAAGTTATAGATATTTTTGCACACCAAAAAGAAAGACGTATGTATTTCCTTTATAAGTAATTTTTTTGATAAATGTACTGCTTTACACCATGTATTTTCAGTGTTTTATTTCAAGTGAACACCCATAAAATTTTGTCACGAGCCGCCTCTGTTAACAACCACAATAAGACATTACCACTAGGAACTAGGACTAGGTTGTACTGACTAAGTTGCCGAAATCAATGAAAATGTAGTTGTGTACATTCTTTTTTACTGACATACCGAAGATTCTCAGAAATGCAGTCGTAGAAAAATAAAGAAAAATTCTGCATGCCGAAGAAGATGGACAATCTGCCAAAAAATTGAAGAAACCTCAATATGAAGACCTTGATCAAGCGATGATAACATGGTTTCATAGGCAATGTCAAAATAATATTCCTGTCTCGGGACCAATCATGCAATTTTCCCTTTCACTCCATTTAACGACCACTCTCTATAACGTCGAAAAATGCACGGTCCCTTAAGTGACGTTATATAGAGTTTACACTTTGATTTAATTTGGAAGTTTCTTAAATTCTTCAGAAGTAGTTTTAAGTGCCTACTTTGTGTGAAGTATGGATACGTTTAATAAAGAACCTACTATTAATTATTATTATACTATCTATGGTATGGGCTCTACTGATTCGAGATTACTTATTTAGAAGACCTTTCCTTTCCTGAGTAACAACGTTATCGTCGATAAAGTATTAAAACCAATCAATACGCTTCAATAATTTATTATCGATTCATTGTGAAAACATAAACAATTCATTCATAACATTAACACAGTAAAATCTAGTTTCGATGTGGTTTTTAATATTCTAAAATGCGGTTACTTCCAAACGTAACAACTGTAGGTACTGTAACTTACGTCATAACATTTACAATTACGTTTAGCCTTTGGCGAAAAATGCGGGTTCGAATCTCGCTTGTGATCGAATTTTATCTTTTCTTTACGAAAAAGCTTAAACGAAATATCATATTTTGCCATGTTCTTTAAATATCGATGAATCAGAGGAAAAAAAAATTTAAAAAAAGACGTGTGGCACTCGGGGACTGCCGCGGTAAAGCTATTGCATAGCATGCCTTCAAGCCACACCTACGAGCCCGTCGGAGTGGGGAGCGTGAGGTTTTTTCGTTACGGAATTTCTCGATTCGGTCCCCGCGCTCAAGGCCCGCGATAGAAGCTATGCAATAGCTTAATATGTACTTTAAAAATAGGGTAGGTATATTTGCAGGTGATAAATTAATTTGATTCAGAAAGTATTTTAAAAGTAAAATGTTTATAAACAAGTAGTTAGTTGCCTGAGAATTAATTGGTGTTATTAGAGTTAAAAGATAAGAATTTTTAAAACATCACATCACAAATGCAAAATTACAACATTCAACAACATTCTTTCAATATAGTAAAAACATTTCTTTTTCTACACTAATATTATAAAGAGGAAAACTTTGTTTGTTTGTTTGTTTGTTTGTTTGATTGTAATGAATAGGCTCATAAACTACTGAACCGATTTTAAAAATTCTTTCACCATTCGAAAGCTACATTATCCACGAGTAACATAGGCTAGGTTTTATCCCAGAAATCCCACGGGAACGGGAACTATGCGGGTTTTTCTTTGAAAACGCGGGCGAAGCCGCAGGCGGAAAGCTAGTTCAGAATACAGCTTTAAAACTTATTTCCCTCAGTTATTTCCATATTAAAATTTCTTTAAAAGATACAAAACATAAGGAAGTTTAACATAACATTGAAGTAAACTGTATATAACGATGGAACAAAGAGATAAAATTAAGGTTAAAGGCCCTCTTAAAGAAATTCACTGACACTGTACTGACACGGTCCAAATACTTATGACCCTTCGAATATTTTGAGGTTATTGAACCGAATTATTCGAAGTTAAATATGGTTCGATAGTTCCTCGAAATATTAAAATATGAGGTCAAAAGTTTTTGATCTTTTCATATTTATTATTGTGAAAAGTATGTCAAATACAACAAAGTACTTCTATACCTCAATTTATTATTTACTAGCGGTCCGCCCCGGCTTCGCCCGTGGTACATGTTAATGTTTTTTTTCCCTAAGAAACATCCTCATACTTCAAGGAATATTATAAAAAAAAAATTATCAAAATCGGGACCGGGTGGACCGCTAGTAATATATAGATTTATTATTATACAGTTAAAATGTTATTGTATATTTTATGTTTGACTCAACGATAATTTTATGTTCTAATCTGATATTTTATAGTATTTAAGAAACTTCATTTTGAAACTCTAACCATGTAGTGACATAATTTATATGTATTAAAAAAAAAAGGCAACACTTCCCCGTTAATTTAATATTATCTATGAAATGTTACACTAAATATTGAAGAACTTTATCAACTCGATAGTCTAAATATAAAACAGGGTTTTCATTCAGAAAAAACATTATTACAAAGTGTGTGGGCTTATCAGTATCCGGCGGTATCAGACAGAATAATTGTGTATTTGCTACTGTTAGATAAACAATGTTTGACGTAAACATTAACGAGCTACGTCTCTTTAATATGGTACTAAATATAGATACGATGATATTTATGTGGATAGACATAAGATAAACAAGCTTTCCGCCCGCGGCTTCGCCCGCGCAGTCAAAGAAAAACCTGCATAGTTCCAGTTCCCGTGGGATTTCCGAGATAAAACCTACCCTATGTCCTTTCTCGGGTATCAAAATATTTCCGTACCAAATTTCATGAAAATTGGTTCAGTAGTTTAGGCGTGATTGAGTAACAGACAGACAGAGTTACTTTCGCATTTATAATATTAGTAAGGATATAACAGAAGCAGAATTTGTGTTGATATTGCTGAATTGATTATTATAACGTTCATACAAGTTTCCACAATGGCTCTAAGAATATCTGGAGAATTTAGTCTATTTTAATCGATTTATTTTGAACAAAGGATGCGAACAATTTATTACTTACTAGACCGTAAACATACAGAAGTCTACCTTTAGTGAGATATTCAAATGATATGAAAAGTCACTTTTATATTATCTTTATTCCACTTGTTTTGGACTCTTCTATTGCACCTATTAATTATTATTAAACTACAATCGTACAGACATAATCTATTTTATTCCGATTTATAGTGCAATCATTTAAAATAACAAAAGTACTGTGTATCTCTGCTGAAAACTTCAAAAATGTTCATCTCTCATAAAACACCCCATATAAATTAGACACTGGTTTCGGTTTTGGTCGACTTGCTAAATATCTTCCATGTACTGCTTGGGGTCACTTGGCTCTTTGTCGTCTAGCTACTTTGTTTCCTATTCCTATTTCAAGCCATAAATGTTCCAAAACTAACCTGTCATGCTGTATCAACGCTATCGAGCTAGCTACGAGGTCCTCAAACTGTTTCTCGCTCGCCGAACTGCCCTGCCTCTTGTGATGGTGTGGGGTGTTGGTCGCTGACGTAACTGGAGAGGGCTGCACGTCCACCGCCTTGGTTAGAGCGCTCGACTTGCTGAATATCTTCCATGTACTGCTTGGGGTCTCTTGGCTTTTTGTTGACGAGTTGCTCTTCCATGGAAACACGCCTCTGTAACAAAATGGGTTGTTTAGAATATGCTGGTTAGTGGTAATCTTGCTATTTTTGTAAGTACGCGCCTTTACGAAATGTATTACATATTAAGTATATTTTGGAGATTTTATTTTTGTTTTTGTAGGTGTGAAGGTTTAAAACAAAACTACCTATTTGTTACTTCTTAATGTTAAAACAGTTTGGGAACTTGGAAACTACGAGAGCTAGTTAAATTCTTAACACATCGTTTCATGTTAATTTAATATGTTAATAAAATAACGAAAAAGTTTAATTGACCTTGGACTAAACAAACTTAAAGTGTCACAATTAATAAGTGAATTTTAAAAAAATAAGTGAAAGTTAACATTTCATAAACATATAATGCAATATGTTTCTGACGAAATAATAGTTATTCTCGAACACAGTTATTATAATTTTGGTCCATTAAACCATTTACAAATCGAATCATAATATAACATACACACTATGATTGTTTGTATGTTTATTTAAGTTCATTTTTATATAATTTATACAATTTCATGTAAACAAACTACAAAAGTTGTCTAATCAAAAATCAGATCCTAACACACTGCTACAATCGTAAATATTACTTTTCTTCACGTCTATAAAAAACACAGGATGACTGATTACATAAATTCTTAACATCAAAGCTAAATAGAAGAAAAACGAAGCACATTCTTAGAATACCATACAGACAGGAGGACGTATTTGTTTACGTAGAAAAGCTACACATGCGGTACTTAGACAAACAGACAGTCAATTAAAATGCTCATATAATCATCTTGATATAGTGCAGCTGAAGATGAACCGGTTCTTTATACTGTAGATCATATTCATAATGTACTTATAGTGAGACTACTAATCGTTACTACGAGTGTTCGATCATACATACAATCATTGATTGGTTTTAATGTCGTGAGACGGTTTTTAAAGGCTCGTGGAAATATGACTCTTCGATATTAGAGTATAAAGGTGTTAGTCGTACCTAAATTATTATGCTTTAGATCCCCTTCATCAAGAGAAATAAAAGTAAACGATAACAGATTTTAAGGAAATCATTTCATTGACAAATAAATACTTCATATTTCAGACTTCATAATAATCATCAATAATTACTCTATAATTTGAGCCCATAGTTCTCCGACTGTATTACAACACTCAACAAAACCAAGCAATGTTAACTGCGGAATTTAATATTAGTATAATGGAGGACCTCCTCACATCTCTAATATTCTAACACCTTTATTCACGTAGTTACTGACCAGAGAATCCCACTTACACTTTAGACAAAAACAACAGAATACAGTCACGAGGTCACTATAATTCCTACCTCCTAGTTCTCCACCATCTCTTTCCATAATATTCTATAATGGGTAGTGGGTACCACTATACCATCTTGCCCAAATTCCCTCCATCTATCCATCCTATACAAATTTTTCTAAAGACTCTTCATACATACATACTCTATAGCAATTACCTAAAGAATGTATTCAATTAAGTTTCAAACCATGTGAACTTATAGCACAGAATTCTTATAGGTTCGGTACCAAGCGCGGACCGGCACGGCGAGGCGCGGGCGCATGACTTTTTGTTACAAGCTTCTGAATTATGCAAGGTTTATGTGAACCAAGTTTACGCGCTATTCGCTATTGTTTCGTTTCGCTATTGTAGTTCATGATTTAAGATTGTAATGGCATGGCCGTGTATACCAGTTTCGTAAATAAATATATTATGTATATTATGTTCACCTGTATCATCGTGATGTTTATATTAATTGGATATTTGACTGGTTTTTATGTTGATACAAGGAAATCGATGTTTGTAAACATTGGAAGGCGAAAAGGTGTTTGTAAATATTAGCATTTTGATTTGATGGAAACTTTAAATAATGAGGTCTATTTTCTAAAGATGGCTAGGCTAAACAGATGTCGAGTCGCCTGCAAATTATTATATTCTTACAATCTCATCACACTATATCTTATCCACTACATTATTCTCCATAAAAATTCTTAAACAATTTAAGAACTACGCATCAAATCTAACTTCTGGCTGCCAGCCAACCTCTCACGGTGATTATCAACTATTGAGGTTTACGAGCACTCTTGGCGTATTAGCTGTATCGTAACTCTTGATATGAGTAGTGTTTAGAAAACCAATCCACACCAAGAAAGAAGAAAACTTCAAGTGCCATAATATTTGTAGAATATTGCTGTAGAAAAATATAATAAATGGTTTAAACTCTCATAGAAGCCGTTCTGCTGGTAATATTATGGGCTGTTGATGAAAGTGATGATGATGACGATAATACAAAAAAAAGAAAGGTCGAAGATTGCAGCTCATTGTTATATAATAAAGTGAACCTTGAACCTTGAATCTCGATCCTTCGAAACAATCAAAGGGACGAACGTTATATATTGAATAATATTTTTTTATTAGCATACTAGCTTTCCGCCGGCGGCTCCGCTCGCGGTTTCAAAGAAAAACTCGCATAGTCCCGTTCCCGTAGAATTTCCGGGATGAAACCTATCCTATATTACTCGTGGATAATGTAGCTTTCGAATGGTGAAAGAATTTTTAAAATCGGTCCAGTAGTTTATGAGCCTATTCATTACAATCAAACAAACAAACAAACAAAGTTTTCCTCTTTATGATATTAGTAGATATATGTTCATTTTTTTCTAGAACATTCTTATAATTGTATAGATCAGTAAGATTTCATTCTATATTATATATTCTATTCTATCGTGATAGCCCCGATGCAAGCGTGACCTCAACATTGGAACTCCCACGTCAATAAGAAGCCAATTAACAATATGATAATACTTCATATACGGTTTTATTAATAAAAGACTTTTAATCAGGAAATAACATTATAGAGATTTGATGATGATGATATTCATTATGTAGGTGGATTTCCGCGCGTTTCTTTTTGATTAATCATCTGGCTCCTTTAAAGGTATCCTCTTTGTACTGATAAATTATTATTTATTTATTTATTTAACACTTTATTGTGCAAAAAACAAAATATACATAAAGGTTA
>CAJQZN010040832.1:8507-28827 GCA_907164685.1 Colias eurytheme
CAGTAGTACCCACCTCAACGCTTCGCTTATGAGGCGTGCAATAAGTCCAAAAACTGTCCTTATATTTTCTATATACATAACAATTCACGAAATATATCTAAAGCTTTCTTAACATAAGTATGTATTTGAAAAAGGTTTTAAATTTAGCGATGTAACGGCGACACCTAGCTTTTAGCACCGTTGGTTACATTAGATTAATCTAGATTCTGGGTATTGTATTACACTATCTATTAAATTAGTTCTTATCTATTGCACATTTGACAGGGTTTCAAGGTTTGACAGGGTGTATTTTAATAGAGGCAGACTTCAGAATCTATGATTATCAATATTTGTTCGCAAATAATTAAAAGCATTGTGTGTGTACCTAATTAAGTTTGGTCTTTTTATTAGTATTGACATACCTACCTACATACAAATTATGTAATATATAATATTTACGTAGAAAATGGTAGAAGATTTCGCCATAATATATTAAATGAAGTCGGGTTTTATTTACATTGTTTATGAAATTCTTACATGAAAAATTTACATAATAATAACGGTTTTCATTGCCTGTAATAAAAATACGATAATTATATTATTGTCTAGTGAAAACTTTCTCTCAGTAAAACCACAATGTAAAACCCCTTTTTATAATGTATTCACGTCTTTATTTCAATTTAATTAGACTCGGTGGCAGTTCTAAGGAAGTACTTGAAGCGTAAAATTAATATTTTTCAACTGAATACACTTTCGCTGAAGTGAAAATGTTACATCATCCGAAAGCATCTTAAATTATGTAATTTTCTGTATCTTACTTCGAGACATTACCTGTAATAAGATAATTTACTTAGCTAAGTAAATTATCAAATTATGAAACAGTTATTAGTCATTTTATTTATTATTTTAGGTAATAATTTTACGGATTCGAGGGATCACTCGTAAATAAGTATATAGGAACATAGTAAATGCATTTTACTAAAGCCATACATTGTTAGTGATTTTATCTTTCCTCTCAATGAATTAATAATTTGAAATAAAATTACTACCGCAATTTTTCATATTACCTGTTCTCACGTCACCGTTTTCAACACAAAGTATTTTATAAAGACAACATTAAATCAATAAAATGATGCTTCTTTTATTAAACATCAATAAAATTATAACAATTGAATAGTATATGTTAATATGTACATTAGATTAGTCACAACATATCAACAATTTATCAGGCTCTATAAACATCTATTGTTATCCTTTGAAAATCGTTAGTTTATGTCAATTATTGTTGTTCAAACAATTATTACAATGCTAAATGTTATTTATACAATGCTGATTAGTTTAGATTGTAATTAATTGGAGAATAAATACTTAAAAACTTGATATAGGTGAACAATTAACAATTTAAAGGTATTCGTATGAATTACCGTAGACTAAAGACTTCCAAACGATGTAGGTAGGTACATACAATAAACGTCTTGGAAGTTCGTTCCTTGTAATTGTGTAATTTATAAAGTAAGACTTATGTATCTACTATACAGAGCATTTATGTTTTTAATAAAACGTTAATATATTAAAGAAAATTGCATATTATCTTGGATATAAAAAAATACGTTTGTTTATACTCACTATAAACTTTTTTCATAGAATTTGGCAGAAATTTTGGTATGCAAATAAATGGAATAACGCTTTGATTCAGATAATGTAGATTACATTGTTTACATTATCATAATTTTCACATAAATTTTGAATATGTTACAGGGAACAGGATAACGCATGTTGATTTTATGTATTTACTATTTATTGGGTAATTAATATCATGTAAAGAAAACATGAATAAATATGTAATATGTACCTACTTTACTTTGTTTATTGTAGTGATTGTTGTATGTGAAATTTTTTACCAACAAAACTAGAATGAAAGACAATATTGAGCTTTCGCCCAACGTTAATCAACGCGAACGCAGCTGGTGGCAAAATTAACAAAAAATGGATGTCAGAATAACTTAGTTGTAGCCATTTATTTGAATCCTGAACTTAATCTCAGCTATTTAAGTTCCCGCCACCCGCCATATTGAAGGATTGAAGGTCAACAGACGAGAAATTAAAAATAAATGTGACGCGCGCGAGTTGAACGAACGGGTATTTAGAGAATTTAGTTTTCACGTGGTGAAAGGATCGTGCGAACTCATCCTTAGTTTACAAAATTAAAAAGTGAGAACGCTGAATAAACATTAAACAATGCTCTACACTGGTTTCAATAGAACGAATTGTCTATGGATTCATTTGAATTTAGAATGTCATTAACAGAATTTTCGGTGTTGTCATTTTTTTAAAGAGAAGAATGAAATGGACATTTGCAGTTTCATTTCTTTTCACTTTTAACACGAACCGTAATTCGCCAATAATTTTTAAATTACTTACTTATACTTTTTAAACGGGTATTTTAGGTATTAAAAACATGGCCATGGGTGAAATAAAAAAGAGTTAACAAATTACAGATTAGCTAGAAACATAAGCACAGACTAATTAAATTAAAAACCAATAGCGCGGTCTATAAATCATTGCCTTATCGAGATATAATGTCAGTGTATAACAATATAGATCTTAATAGATCTACATTGTTTCCAGCACCAAATAAAGAAGTGGATGAAATAGTGGCTAGTAAGAGATAACGCGTTTCGAAAACTTAAACTCAATTTTAAATCATCAATAATTATTAATACGAAATGTAAATGCATGGCTGTGCTTTTTCGTATAAAAATTACTAAACTCATTTTGTCTACTAAAAATAAGTTAACATTAAAATATATACCTACTAATAGCCCAGATAATCTTTTAGCTCATGAATCCTAATTATTATTTTTATGTACACCTTATTTTCTTCGAATAGATACTTGTAAGTATGTAACAAAAATAACTCTGATGAAATGAATTTAAAATTTTCATGATTTATTCGTGATTCAAAATAAAGTATTTTGTTAATTGCAGAGATTTCAGGGGAAAAAAATTAAAATTGCGATGCAATCCGACCACTCGTATTGCAATGTGGAATGTTGACAAAAACTATTTAAAATATGCACCCCTTTAAATAGCACTCTTAAATATTAAGTTCTTGTACGGAGTGGATAATTGGAGTTATTATACGGGACATTTGTGAGGTTATATTTTCACAAAATGGCTTATTACATGAGGGATATGGTTGACCAGGTGTATTACACTTACTGGCGTAAAAAAAAGTGTGTGCGTGTAACCTTTACGCGCGATTGAAGTAAAACGCACATGTCAATATAACCTTGTTATTGAATATTATAAAATGTCGCAATTGTCAGAAAATTTATTTTTAATTTACTTATTTTAAAAGTAATAAATAAACAAGTATATTTAGAGATTTTCAAAAAATTTTGCAATTTAAAATAATGTTTTTAAAACTGTTGAATTTTTCATTCACTTTGCTATTCACAATTGATCCGTTTGAAAATTTGAAAATAAATAATCCTAATTGATTATGATATTTGCCACTAGCTGGCGGTCAAGAAGCGTGTAGTATATGACATATACTTACAACCAATCAGAATTATTATTTTTAAATGGCGGAAACTACACAGCGTTACTTCCGTCAGAAAAAAAATCTGAGTTACTCCCTAGTCGCGCCTAAAGAAGTTTTACTTCAAAAATTGTAAAATGTACAAAAAATAATATTTGCAAATGTTGTACTACACTTGAGGTTTGCGTGTTCGTGCGAATGTAAGGTATGTTGGTAAGGTATGTTGATAACAAACGTCATATCGTCAAACTTTTGATTCTTCGACAAGTGGGTTTCCTCACGATGTTTTCCTTCACCGTTCGAGCAGTGGTGATCACCATTTTTCAATTTATTTCCTGCGCGCTCGCCTGGTCTCGAACCCCGGACTTATAGATTCGAAGTCCGAGGTCTCACTACTCAGCCACTACTGCTCTACATTAAATGACATGCATGTAATATACATGTAAAATTTATTTTATATCTAGAAAGGTAGGATTAGGTTAAAAGGAAAAGTGTTATAAAATGCATGAATCATGGGAATTCCATAAAAATTGTTGACTATTTGTTAATACTCCTGATTTTTATTTTGTAATCTAAGCTCCTGATTATCTTTAAATTGGTATTATAAAGATTGAATCATGATTATTTATTTTTATCTTATCGATCGAAATGTTGGTAAAATAAAATATTACGTGCGATTTTTAATGAATTGTGAAACCATAACTTATATAAATTATGAACGAACGAATTTAAAAATATATTTTATTTTCAAATTCGATTTTTATAATATGTAACAGTTAGGCCCGATTCAGTGCGACGCGGACCGTCCGCACGCGGACTAGGTTTTGCGTCCGTCGCGGATGATTTTGTCGTTCAGTGCGATGCGGATCGGGATCGACTGTAACCCTCTCGGTTTGCACATTTAACGCAGCCGCCATGACAACGACAGTACTTTACATCCGCTCCGCGTGACTGTTGTCCGCCGAGCACTGAACAAATACATTAGAACCAGGCACCGTCCGCCCGCGGACATCCGCGGCGCGGAGCGATTTCGACCGCGCGCGGATAGCTCTCCGCGACGCGGACAGCTCCGCGTAGCTCTGAACGCGCTGTAAGGTTTCATACATTTTACCGTCCGTCGCGGACGTCCGCGTAGGTCATCCGCGTCGCACTGAACAGGCCCTTAGAGAATCCAATCCCGCATCAAAATCGCGATCCCGCAAGCCTGCGGGATTAAGATCAGCAATCCCGCGGATCCCGCAGGATTTGCGGGATTGATTTTAATTATTATTATTTTTGTTTCATGTAATTTAAAGAAAGAAAATACACACAAATATTTTTAATTATTCTTATCAACATCTAAGCAAAGTTAATAATGATGTTTAAGACAATACAATATTCACAATATTTCACTTTTCAAATTTAGATTTTTATTTTGAAATAGAACATATTCATTGGTTTTAGAGGCATTTAAAATCAGCTTATTTTTTTTGACGTGATAACGTTTTTAAAATCGTTTTAGTCGGGTGACATGTTCAGAAACTTGTGTCACACCAAAACCTCACGAGCGCGATCGCAGGTACATATAATGAGAGAGAGACGGACCGATCTCCCGTCTCATCTCGAGCGCTGCCACCAATAAGACGTTATCACGTAAACATCTCGATCGTAAACCTACTTTACAAACAACCAATTTTTTTTGAAAATACTTTCGAAGAAATGATAAAGTATCTAACGTTTCATCTTTTAGATTTGATCTTATCTTGTTGCATAAATAGCCAGCGGCGGAAGAAGCAAGCTCGGCTTCCACACTTGTAGGCGGAATTGACTTTACATATGTATAAACAGCTTCCAAATACTTCCCCCTATTCCCTCCACATTCAAAAAGTGTCAATATCAAATCAGTTGAATTATCTCGAGTGGGTACACGCACAGCAGCTCTAGACTCTGCCACCCATTCAGTACGCGCAAAGTTAAATCCCCGTACGCCGTAGGGGAATCCCCAGTCATAGAGTACTGGAACTGACATTGATTACGTTCCGTTCCGTCCGATAATAGTTCCGATCATCGTCTGAGCCTATTTTTCTTACTTTTTTTAAACGGGAACGTGCGGGATCCCGCATGAGTAATCCCGCATTTTTGATCCCGCAAAAAAGGTGCGGGATCCCGCATTAGCGGGATCCCGCGTTTGCGGGATTGGATTCCCTAGTAACAGTAAAGTGTACCAATATATTTATAAGTTCGTAAAAGAGTAATGTATACTTACTAAAGTAATATGTCAACAAACTAATGTACAAGAAATGAGACTCCATTATCCAATTAAAAAAATTTCAAAACATATAAACAATAACCAGAGATCCAAATTTGGAATATAAGAGCATTCTTGTATAGAAGGAAGTGCTTTCACGTGTGGATATAACAAGGAAATCTTTGTTCGATGAGACGACCCAGATTTTATGGGAACAGGGATTTTTAAGTGCTCTCTTTTTTAGATATTTTGATGGAACCGGAAAGTTTCTTTTAAATAGTTCTAGAGCTATTTAGTATTTTTTTTTACAATTTTTGTATTTTCGTTAAGTCAGATTATTTCGTAAACTATTTGTTATCCTATCCCTAAAACAAGGGCATCCTGACAGAACAAGGGTTGCAGAAATGGTAATATGTACAGTAATTATACGTTACTAAGGTAACGACAGATTAAAAAATGTCGAACATCTTAACATGAATATTTGAACGTTGATTTGAATAAATAACAACTCTTCAGTAATTCTCGTCTTCAAATGAAAAATATGCGCCCCCGACCTTATTACTCACAAATCAATGGCCTAAGATAATTCGTGTGCTGGTTAATTATTATTCAAGATTTAATATAATCTGTCACTTCAAATTATTCTATTGATATAAGGCGACGCTTCATTGTTTCTTTTTTACTGCGTTAATGGCGTAGGTAATTACAGTTACTCAGGATAATTATTATTTTTTTTAAATAGATACCATAGATACGTAGTTATTGAAGTTTTGGTATATGAAAAAATTACCATCCATAAATCTGTGTTTCTTTCCGAATATATATAATATTAATGAACTCAAACATTTATTTATGAACTTTCTGGCATATTTGCCAATATTTAATATATATTTGCATATTTAATATGGCTATGAAAATAACTAAAAACTTGTTCCAAGTGAAACTGCGATCATTTAAAAAAAAGCTATAGGTACGTTGGTATATAAATTCAACGCCGCGCAGGTACCTAACTTTTAAAAATTTCATATAAGAATACAATGCAAAGATGTACCAACACCTAAGCTGCATGGTTTCAAGGAATTAAGTCCCCCTGACGTCAAATGACACGAGGGTCCTTCAGTGAAGAACCCGCGTCAAAGCTAAATGTCAAATTTGACAAACATCTTTTATCTGTGAAGGACTCGTCTGTATCTCTGGTCTGTATGCACTAAAGGATTGTTATAAAATGAGGACGCAGGATCTAGGAAGAGTACGAACCTAAGAACTAAATAAACAATAAATGAAAATTTAGCCAAAAAATTACGTACCCATTATAGTTACCTATTAGAATTATTATTATATATTAGAATTAGTAGTAATTAGTAGGTATTATTAATTTAATCATTATATTAGAATTAAATATCGATAGGTATATAGTTAATCAATGATTCATATTTTACCATATTATATGACTTTGCAACATAAATCAATATCAAAATCCGATATCAATCATTATCGATAATGAAATATGCGAAGGAAATAAAATACATACGTACCCGTGTAGTTCTATAGATAAAGATCTATATATTTTAAGAAAATTTTTAATAACCATTAAAAGGACATCAGTAATGTTTTCCCACAAAACACGCGAACAATAAAAACTGTGAGAACAAGGCTTTCCTTTGCTTTACGTTTTCATTCACAATTTTTATACCACCATTGAAATACTAGCATACATTTCGGAAACAAAACGAAAAAATCAGCTGAATCGCAAAAGCGCGGGAAATACACAGACTATAAAAAATGCATTGTCATAATATTGTTGGAATGGAACGTTTAAAAAAGTATCTTCGTTCAAAAACGGCGCAGGATCAGAACATTTCTCGATTTGTCCCCGAGATTTGTCCATTGTATACAAATTATACGTAATACAGACTATACTAAAAAAAAAAATGATTGCATAGTTTATGAAAAATGGACGTGAAATGCTGGCCGGTTTAGGTACGATTTTTTAATTTCTAGAGTAATATACATTTTTAATTTTGCTACAGCAATAATAATATAATGCAACGGCATTTAATTTATTCGAGTACTGTTATGCTTTACTGTGCTTTCTATAATGATAATATTAATATTTATACTGTTTTTTTCTTTGGCTTACTACCTCCGAAACTAACACTGTATCAAAGCTAGAGTCATAATTTTGTAACAGAAAATACTCAGCGGAACTTCTTTTTTTATTTCACAAAAGAACTACCAAGTTAACAGGTCATAAGAAAGTATTAGATATTCATACAAGGGGACAGTGAATAGCAGTGACTTGCAAAAGTAAATAAAGTGCTTCCGTCTGACTCAAGCCATAAGGAGTAAAAATATATACTGGCCACAATCCATTATCCAGATGTTTTCGAGGTCGACTTTTTGTTTCGTTTTATGCGAAAATAATTGAGATTTCATATGAATTCGGCGGTATCCTTAACAAAAAAGATTTTTACTTTTTTTGATAATTTGCAAGTCTGTTTCAAGATCTACATACACATTATGTTGATCAATTCGTGTTGCAATTTTTTGTAAACATGATAACAGCTTTAAAACATGTTTTTTATACATAATATATAAATTTACTTATTTAAACTTATTAGTAATTGCCATTGTAAATTTATTAAGGCCAACTGTTACGTGATGCAAATATAAAAATCTGTATTGATTTTGATGTATGTTGCTCTGGCATGCAAAAATTAATGAACCTAATTAGCTGCAACTAGAATACCCATAGATTACGACCTAGGATAATATTATAAAAATGCATTTATCAATCCAGATACCACACAAAGCCGCAGGCTCTACATAGCCCTTAGCAACAAAATTAAAAATGTCCCTTTCAAAAGAAGCGGCCTTCATTATCCCAAATAGGAACTTTTAATAAAGTCTTATTGTCCAATACCTACTTCACAAAAACCAGTATATCTTGACCCGCTTCCAGATCCCAATACGGTCATTTGGAAGGTCATGCTTACGTAATTACAGCGGTACATAACTCAAGAATATTGCAATTTATAATCGCTTTAATTTTATAAATTAAGTGGCACTTGGTATAAAAGTATTCACGAATTATATTTAAAAGTTAAATATTTTGATTTGTAAGTTTTTGAACGAATGAATGGATGTCATAAATCCTTTGGGATATAGGCCAAAGTTTTAACGAATTACAAAATATACTCATGAGTTTTTGATTTTATTGTGTCAATATTTAGGAAATAAACTACATTTCTATTTATATTTTCGTTAACAAAACAGTACAGCTTTTAACAAAAAATAGTAAGAACTAAGTTGTTGAACTTCTATGTATGGACTATATGATACCTACTATCTATGTATTACTTTATAAATAATATATGTACATACTGTATATTGAAAGAATAAAGATTTATGTTTATTTTAATAGTTATTTAAAGGTTTATCACGCCTAGTGTAAATTATAAATCAACAAATCTTATATATAAAAAAGAATCGCAAAATGTGTTGGTAAGCGCATAACTCGAGAACGGCTGAACCGATTTCGATAATTCTTTTTTTATTATATTCCTTGAAGTACGAGAATGGTTTTTATGTAGAGAAAACGTAAACATGTACCACGGGCGAAGCCGGGGCGGACCGCTAGTATTAAATAATAATTAAGTATTAAATTAATTATGATATGATACTAAATACATTAACATTTAAACAGGAATAATCGAAGTTAGTCAGGTAGTTTTTATAATAAATGGAGGTGATCTTTGAATAGGCACAAAAAATGTAACATACGGCACGGTCATTGACCCCCGGATCATTTGAATCTTCATCTCTATCATGACCGTGTGAGGTTACTGATTTTTAAATGTCTATTTGATTATCCTATTTCTTACTAATAATGTTGTATGTTTAAAAAGAAACGAATTTATAACATACATCTAGGTTATTAGACTCTTAAAAAGTTTCTTATTTGTAGTGTATTTTGCTATTTTTATTAAAATAACGTGAATGTATACATATTTTTTTAAATGCTAGTTAAATATTTTGCAAAAAACGTTGAAAATCTATTCATGAATACATCTAGTACTTCCATTTTCATGCATTTATGCACGTCTATTGCTGTTTCTTAAATGGACTTCATTTATGAGTAAATTTTAATTATATAGATGTACTTGTATAGATTCAGACCTGTGATTCAGACGAAGCCAAAGAAGGCTCTAGTTTAAAGAAAGTAACGGTCATGTGTGATCTCGATCGCCTATTGTTTTCCCGCGCAATAATCTCAACGTCAGCTACCTAACTGTTTAATTTGAATACTCGAATAGTTCCCAAGCTTTCGTTTTATTAAATTTAATATCGTTAATTCAGTAGCTATTTACTCAACTGCCAAGTCTGAAAAATTATATTTTTTTTTATTCTTTGGCGAAAAAGAACGCTATGTTGAATTTGTGTAATCTGCCATTTTTGTGTATGTGTTCTTTTTGTGTCTGTAAATCTGTCTATGTGTATCGAAAGACCGATTTCTTGGACCGTCCAGCAGAGTCCAGACGACATGTAGTTTTGGTGTTAGGAATAAGGATAGCCTAAATAATTCCTGATAGCAAGATAATCTGGTTACCGGGTTACGACTAGGTAGGGACTAGGGACTAAGGAATACATAATGATACTATGATTGTGACATTCTACTACATAACTATACTCGGGCGGTAACAACTACTAATCGATAACTTTACAATGCTGCCAGAACGCGGTTGCAATATTACTGCTATTTTGCAGAAACAATATAGGTACATTATGTGTTGCATGGTAGATATAGTTGCACATTTTTATTAACGCACATTATTAATTATTTATTCATTAAGTTATTTGTTACCATAATTTTCTGTTAGGTAGGTACATAATGTTATGTCGAAATAATGTAGAGACTTTTCATACTAGAGCAGGAGAGTAAGATGGCGGGATGAGGCTAGTTTTTAAATATTTATTTTATTACAGTTATGTTTTAATAAAACTTACCAAAAACTCGAACTCACAGAGCTTTTCTTCTTCCTTCTACATAATGATATTCCTCCTTCGTTCTTTATTGAAATGAAATTACTTTTTTATAAAATATATACCTACATACTACGAATTTAATGTTTCTTTCCATCTTTTTTGTACATGGAATGTTTTTTTTTTATTGTGAATAGCGCAATTGTGTTGCCTGTATATAATATTCGTTTTTTTTTAGAATAAGTATCTATAAAATGATTTACAAACGCAATATATAAATTAAAAAAGTGTAATTTCAAGCCGAGAGCCGGATGTGTTTATAAAACACAGCAATAAAATTGTGCGTTTCATTTAGTTAAATATTTTACGACTGCACGGCTCTGCAAGTATGTAAGAGTGGTTACTTTTTATTAGTTTTCTCCTATTATATTATGTTCTTCTAGAAAACGGTGAATTTATGTCCCACTTGCTAATAAATCGTAATATATTATAATAAATTTAATACAAAATACATATTATGATGAGTATGAAAATTAAAAAAAATATATATGTATATAATACCTATAACGTTTTGCACTCTACAACTAAAACTCTACTAACTCTACTAACTCTACTCTTCATCTCTAAATGTATTTATTTTTATTATAAGCACCTAGCTAAGTCAAATTTTTAAATTTAACAATTTAAAAATGTACATAAGCATTATAATAATCACATAACTAGATAGGACATTTCTCAATTAAAATGAATTATTTATCTCATGTAACACAACATCTTCATTTCAAAACAGCGCATCCATGCATTTTACAACCTTTTACAGACGGATATCACATTAGCCTGGTATTGGGAGGCGTGCCATTGAATATACCTACCGAAATGCACCCAGACAGACGTATAGAACACCACTTCACCCCCTTTACGTCTCAATAGCTACTAGGCGGGCATGTATGACTAAGCTTAAACGCATTTTACAAATTAACATACGTGTTTTACGTGATTTATCGAATATTTTAGACTAGGTATGTTCATTAAAAAATAAAGTCAATAAAATAGTAAAATTATGTTTTAAAAAATAAATTAATGATGCAGACACACGCTACAATATTTCTTTTTTCTTAATTTTTTTAATTAATACCAATTCAGCCAGGTACAAACAAATTTAAAAAATATAACTTACTTTTTTAGGTCCGTTTTGGACGATGGTCTCGTATTCCAATCCTTCCACTGACATTTTTTAATTTTTTAAAACACCAAGGAGTTATCACTGTTTTAAGGCGCACGTAGCAAATGTATCGATTTGATTGTTAGCGTAAAAAATATTTTACGGCTGCGTCGCGTCAACGTTAGAACACTAAACGATTTGTTAAATCACTGTATCCATTAATTTCGATTCGTCGAATTGAACGCCAAATGACCGCGCCACCGATAGGCACGAATGCAACAACCGATGTGACGCCCACTAGGGATGCTCGATGAACATCGATGTTCGATGATCATCGATGTTGAAAGCAAAAACATCGCTGTTTTAACATCGATATTGCTATACGAAAAATATCGTAACATCGATGTTAACGGCATCTGTCATCGATGTTAACTCACGGCCTCACGCACGACACGACCAATGCAACTTACGAAGTTACGAAACAAAATATGTCTTTTATGAACGCACCCACAACACAAATCAAGTTTATTTTGAACTTTGAACGCGTATTCATTCATTCAGGGCACACCGGTCGTTCCTTTTATCAACAAAGAAATAGATTAAAAGGTTCTTCTTTATCAAAATTACTCTTCCTGCAGTCAATTGATAAAAAATATTGGAATATGTAATCATTTGATCTCTTTCTTAATAAATTCCGAACTTTTACACTGTGTTTTATTTTTTTGTCAGTTATTATTGCATAAATCATCGATGATATCCAACATCGATGTTCAGTTTTCGATAAATATCGAATATCGATGTCGGGCTTTCGATTATGACATCGATGTCAACATCGATGTTTTTCGAATATCGATCATCCCTAACGCCCACACACTACACAGACTCCCTTCTCCAGTGAATGACTACACACTACACACGGCAAGTGCATGCATAAAATTCTACGAGCGGGCAAACCTGTTACCAGAAACAATCTTATCGAAATGATAAGTATTGAACATACGATCTTACATGAGTTGCAGGAATACGTCGTTATTTTTATATTTTTTACACACTATATTTTCAAACAAAGGTTAAACCCTTGTTAAACCACAGTTAAACTACCCTTACCTTTATTTTTTTTTTAATAATATACAGCAAGTATTTTTTTTCAAGAGAAATGTTCAGGGTATTTATTGATATCATTTTGCGTTTGAAAAACCATTGAGTTAGTAATTATTATAAATAAAGCTTGGATCGAGTTGTTCTGGTCAGATGTAGAAGAATGGAATTTTTCGTTCTTGCTTGATGATTATATTTGTGGCTTAAAAAATTTCATATAATAAATTTGAAACAGTTATAGTCTATCAAATTAAGTTCAATTATCCGTACATCAACAGGAATGGGTATTTAAGGCGGGTTTTAAGCAGGTTGGTATTGTAGTCTCATGAAGTGCATATTATAAACTATTTAATGAAATAGAGCTTTCTTCAAGGTGAAATATTTAACCCTAGAATACTAACCTTATTTTTCACCGTTTAATACTAACCTTCGTCGCTTCGACTACGCTTTTTATTGGAGGGGATTAAGGGGTTTAATTAAAACAATATATTTGTAGTTATGTTTTTATTTCAAGGACAATGTATTAATCTACACATAAAAATATTAAAATACTTATATTACCATATTTTTTATTCAAACAGTCATCAAAATGAGATCATAGTTTACATGCTTTATGAAAGTTCTTAAAATTTTTGAAAAATTCGTACACATAATATATACCACTAAATTGCTCGAAATAAACTATTAATTGTAAAAATAATATCTGAAAAATTAATAAAAAATATAATTTTGATAATAGCTTAGGATCTAAAACATTTGTGACACACATCAAGTTTGTGTTCCGCACACAACGATTTTTTGCACTTAGTACACCTATTTTTAGTCTACCTTTGCTTTACGATGGGACATATAGCATATTTATGTTTCTTTTATTTTGCTGTGGAGGGACATAAGCATCATTACTTTGCTCAGTCTCATTTATAACATTCATATTACTTCTTTCTGGCATGTTTAAAATTTATGTGATTGAGTCCCGTAGAGTATCAGTAATGTCATCAGTAATTATACCTGAAAAACATGGAAGAGGATCTAAAATATCTTGAAAAAACCGTACAGGCCCTCGTGTTATGTTTCTATGTTCCTTGAAGGCCTTCTGCTTTGTGACCTTGACTATTGTGGTGACCATATGTGTTTATCTTTCCCAAGAAGAATGGTACGTGATGGTCTTATAATCAAATCACTTGGGTCAGCTGAAGTGCTACGTTTTTCGTCTTCAATGTCACGTGGGCAGATGTATTACTACATGCCTCATAATCTTGATCTGGAAATTTCTCTTTATTTACAATAGAAACTTCATCATCACCCACTCCATTTCATGCCTCATCAGCCTCAAAATGGTCTTCAGGCTCTCTCGCAGATGAATTTTCCTCATCGCTTTCGACTTCAAATAATAACACATGAATCGTATCTAAAAAATAAAATAATAGGCACCATTATAAAAGATAAAATAACGTAATTTTAACTTAACTAAATAGTACGAAAAGTTACGTTAATACTAACCTTCGTCGATGTGACGAGCCATGGTTGCTGGTACAGCGCGCGTGGACCTTCCACACACAAAGCACTACCGTCCATCGCAAGAGCAATGGGTCGGCTGAGATTAGCTGAAGTTAGAAAACCATACGGTCGCGCGCGTAAAAGTTATAGCGATTTTTTTGGTGACGCGTCGTCGAATCGACGAAGGGTAGTAATCTAGGGTTAACATCTTCATTAATAAAATGGTTTTGTGTTTTTTTTTACAAATTTTAGCATCCGTATGTAGTATGCTTATGCTTTATGGCCATTTTTTTTTGTTTTTAATTGAAAGGTGCGGCTTATCTTATATCTTTTTTAAGCAAATTAATACGTTCTTCTAATATTTTTCATATATATACTTAAAATTTAATAATTAATTAAATTATACTTTAAAGTACATCATTTTTATTTTCATTTCTAATAATAATTAAAAATAAAATCAATAACTATACATAATTATTTTGGACTAGCGGTCCGCCCCGGCTTCGCCCGTGGTACATATTTACGTTTTCTCTACATAAGAACCATCCTGGTACTTCAAGGAATATAATAAAAAAAGAATAATCGAAATCGGTTCAGCCGTTCTCGAGTTATGCGCTTACCAACACATTTTGCGATTCATTTTTATATATAAGAAGATAAATAATTATTTTGCGTGTGGCATACTATTATGGTATCTGACAGTGACAACTGACAAATGACAGAATCGTATCGGTAAATGTGACGGCAAATTTGTAAACATATCATTGTTTATTAATTTAAAGCTTGATAAGTAATTTTATTATATAAACTGTTTTATGATGATCTCCAGCCCTTGCTAAGTAAATATATATCGAGTCATAACTCATAACGCACTGTGCTGGTTATTGAAGAAAGCGTAAACATAGATAGCTAGGTTATTTTATTAAAAATGTGTGAAGAATTGAAAGTACTAAAACAAGGCGCAGAAGCGAAGTTGTATGTTTGTAATTATTTAGGAAAACCTGCGTTAATAAAGGAAAGATTCAAGAAGAACTACAGGCATCCTGACCTAGATGAAACCATTACTAAAGAAAGGATAAAAAACGAAGCAAGATCCATCGTACGTGCTAAAGCGGCTGGAGTTAGAACTCCAACTTTATATTTAGTCGATTTCGAACGACGAAGAATTTATATGCAGCATTTTGAAAATAGCATCACAGCAAAAGATTTGATCATACAAATAAAAAAATCGGGAACAGGCGATGTTGCCAGCCTCGATGCTTTTGCCCGAAAAATAGGTGAAACCGTTCGAAAACTGCATGATAACAATATTATTCATGGAGATTTGACCACTTCTAATATATTGCTTGTTGAAAAAAATCCCAGTCCAAGTGAACTAAATTGGCTTGATCATGATAATATTGAGTTAGTAATGATTGACTTTGGCTTATCTCATGTAGATTCTAGTGCAGAAGATAAAGGGGTAGACTTGTATGTACTAGAAAGAGCCTTAATTAGTACACACAATGATTGTCCTGGTCTATTTTCAAAAATCTTTGATGCTTATAAAAGTTATAGCAAAAGTAACATAAAGGAAATTATATCTAAGTTTGAAGAAGTAAGAGCCAGGGGAAGAAAGAGGACAATGGTTGGATAGCATATTGTTTTAGTATTAAAATATGTTTAATAATTTATAGTTCTTTTCATTTTATAACGATAAAAATCATTACCTTTTAAAGAAAGGTTACCAAGGAAACTATAATATTATAATATGGTCTTATTCATATAAATTATAAACAATGAACATGTGTACAATACATAAATTCTTATTGGAAAATTGCTAATATTGGACTATAATTATTTGTTATAATAATTAATAATTATAATTACTGAGGCTCAAATGTTTTTTTAATAACTGAAGTTTTACAATAAATAACAAACATAACATGCTTATAATAAAATATTATTTACTTATAGATCTTTCGATACAAAAAACTTTACTTAATTTCATGTAGAATTAGGTATATTATTTGAGTATAGTTTACCATCACAGTTTATCATGCATTGGTATGTGTATGGCACACATTATTATCATAAGATATGGTTCCAATACAATCAATTTATCTAAAGGGGCCATTATCTTATTATTATTTGAATTTGATATACAAATTATATGTACACTACGGCCAACGTAACTTGGCGGGCCTGAACTTCGCGCAGAAGGCTGCGCACGAACGTTTTTTAGGAACGAAATGGTGGCATGAGGCGGCGTGCGCGGGGCGGAGATCTAGGCTAGGGATTGACTCTATGTAAACACAATCATCCCTTTATTCGAACGAATATCGCAATCGATTTTTATCGATTTGAAATTTATTGATTTTTGTTTATATGAGATACTGAACGAAATAGCTTTACAAACTTATTGAATTTTGTCGTTAGTAAAAGAGATTTCGAGTTTAATAGCAAAAAAAAACTAATAACATTTTATTTTCATGGTTGTAAGACATGATTTAGTTAAATATCATTTATTTATAAACGACCACTACAATAAGGACTGATTGAGAATATTTGAAACCTATTATAAAATTAAATATAAATATATTTCACAATTCAATTTCAATCGATTTGAAAAAAAAATCGATTAATCAATATCCTCAGACACGCATAGTGGACATCCCTTTTTGTTTACGTCGTATAACTTCGTGCATATTCGGCAATTCTCGGTACGCAATTATGTATCTCAGTCACACGTTAACATTGGTGTCGTGTTCGTGTCGCTATCTCTGTCTTGAGTACAGGCGGTTACAAAAGTTTTCGTTGAGTTGATCGTTATTATTTGTTATTATTATATTGTTGAGTGTTAAGTTTAAATTTGTTCGTGTTTAAGTTTGTTTTAGTGATAATTTGGAATATTCTACTTGGAATTTTGTATTATTCGGGAACAAAGATGCCACCAAAGCATAATATGGTTTTAAATCGCCAGGCGAGAAAAATAATATTCGATTTAACGCAGTATTTTAAAAAAGAAAAAGAAGAAGGCGTAAAAAATGTTGACAAAGTTTTTTTTAAGAGTTGCTGAGTGAATCCTGAATTCATTAGGTTATTTTTATTGCTTTATGTCTCATAGCGTTTTGATATTTATTTTATTTGTACTTGGTCTCTGTATAAGGAAATTTTTATTCGAATTTCAGTTTAAAATAAATAAATGCCTATAACACTTTTTTTTACGAGTGTACATGCGCAAAAGTTCGTAGAGGCTATGTTCAGGCCCGCCAAGTTACGTTGGTCGTATTGTATTTTATTTTATAAGGATTTTTTTATTGCTCGTCATATTTTTTATTTAGAAAAATTAACTGGCAAGTTTATATTCGTAATGTCAAAAATTAAAATAACCTCAAATCTTAAGAATTCATGTCATAACCTGAGTGTTTGTTTATTTAAAATATAGTGCAATTTAATAAATAAAATAAGCCACAATGAAGCAGCACTTACGCTGTTTATCAAAATCTCTTCTATATAATAAAAATTTGACGTCTCCTTTATCTATAAGTAAGTAAAAATTCGAAAATTTCGATGAACAATTTTGTTTTGATAATTGGCACTTCTTTTATTTTAATTATAGGATTATTAAGTACACAAGAAGCAGTTGAACGCCGTCACCACCTATTTGAACTAGAAAAGAAAAGACAGATAGAAAATGTTGGGCGAATCGAGAAAATAGAAGTGAACTACAAGGGTATCCCTAAAGATTGTACACTGGTCATGAATAAAGATATGTCTACGCCGTATGACTGTGCTAGACGTAAGTTTTTAGCTTTTTATTAAAAACATGCATACCATAAATATATTATAGTAGCTGTATTCGCGACTTTGATCTTTCGTGCGTGATTGAAATATGTATTATCGTAGTGGTAATGAAGTGTCATTACACTAAATAAATGTCTATAAAACGTAAAATGGTTTCAGATCTAAGTCAATGGCATGCAGAGAGCAGTGCTCTAGCTCTGCTTGATGGTATGGTGTTTTGGGACATGCATAAACCACTTACAGAGAGTTGTAGATTGGAAGTAAGTTATTTTATACTGAATCTAATATGAATTATTATGAGTCATTAGAATTATTTATCTATAAATATATTTATCTTAAGAATTTGTTGAGTTCAGCTTTTTCAATGTTTATAATTAATTTGCGTTTGTAAGTCTTGTTTACCTGCTTCCACAATCAGCTGATTCTCTTGTATATTTTTTTTTCAGAAACGTTCGGTCATAAGCTTTTGTTTAAAATATGAGACAATTTAGAAAAAGCAATAACAGTGCTTGTTTGCATGCCTACCTCTTACTTCACGAAAAATCCAGAACTTTTCCATTCCCCTATATTAATCTATATTTTTATTCTCAGTTACAAAACTTCACAGTAGCGGAGCCGCAGCAGGTAAACAAGGCATTCTGGAGGACATGTTCCATGGTGCTTGGTGTCTGTGCGATGAAAGCATTCAAAGATAGCGTTCCTGTTAAATTGCATAGCTTTCCTGGTCCAGATAGTGAGCATCTTTTTTTTACTATATTTTGCCTCATAAGTTAATTATGCTATAAGAATCTTGTAGAAAGAACGCACATTTAGGTAATTTTTAATCAAATGTACAAATTTATTCTTCCTGTACTTTGACACTTTGAAAACGCTTCATAAAAAATTTAAGTAAGTAATTTAAATGTTTGAAGTCTTAATTTACCTTTTCTATTGCGTGATAACACCACCCTTTGTATATATTATAACTTTATTTCTGAACTTTTATATGTTGTACAATATTTTATATTCATGAATTTTTCTATTTCTTCAGTACGCAGCGGCTCATTCATATACGACATTGACTTACCAACTCTACCTGACTGGAAACCAACTCAACAAGAGTTGCACACACTCAGTGCGGAGTTCGTTATGTTAACTCGAGCAGGTTTGCCCGTGCAGAGACTGGATGTGAGCGAACAGCTTGCGTTAGAAATGTTTAAAGATGAACACAAGGCTGGACAAATACCGAGTATTGCGTCAGGCAATGGTAAGTAAGGGTTATCTACCCATACAGTGCAGTGGTATAGTTATGGAAAGATAGAGTAAACTGTGACGGCTTATATCCAATTGTTGCAAGAGGGTCCTGTTTAAATCAGCTGTTTTATTAATAGCCTAGGCACTTTATTAAATAGCACCGTTCAATTAACTTTTATCAAATGATAAATTTGTTATCTTTACTTTATTTATTTAAATTTTTATATTATTTAAAATAATCAATCAATCCCTTTCTCTTTATAATAATTATTACGTACATAAATTAGAAATCACTCAGTGCTAAATATTGGTTTGTATCAATAAAAAATGGTCTGATACTTTCACTTCTGTATTTATTAATTTAATAAAACATTGCAGGTAAAGTGACATTGTACAAAATAGGAAAGTATGTGGATATATCGAAAGGACCAATGATTAGTAACACAGCGCAGATCGGCAAAGTGGCTATAACTTCTGTACATAAAATTGCTGGTGAGTTACATTATATATATGGTTGTTATTCTTATTTATGTGCTGTGTGTTTAGTTCTGTGTGTGTTTTTTTTTAAATTGGTAACATTCAATTCAGATTCTCTGTTGATTTTCGTGATACCTATAAAACTAATATGTATTAGATTTTTCTGTTTGTAAATTGTTATTTTTATACTGACAGTTAGGAAAGCCATTTCTTTGTTTTCAAATTAAAAAAAACTTATATATCAATTGATTTACGAATAAATACATTACCATTAAATTATTCTAATATTTTGTGTTTTTAGGATCAGCAGACAGTGATGTGAAGCAATTATACA
>CAJQZN010040832.1:38827-57205 GCA_907164685.1 Colias eurytheme
TTATTTGATTTGTTTTCATACTTTCTATGAATAAATAATAAAAAAAATATATTTTGTTAGTATACACTGTATCATAGGTATAATATGTAGTTATAATATGTTAGATTTTATGTATTTTTTACACATACACATCCTCACAAACTTTCGCATTTATAATATTAGTAGGATTCGCAAAGAACAAAGAAATAGTTAATGTTTAAAATCAATTTAAGCAAAGTAGATATATATCAATAATTATTTGTATTGACCTATACAAAGGTCATATGATAAGCAGTTATTTACATACATGAGGCGTACGGATTTACTGATTAAACAAATAATAAACAAAATATTGTATTATGACACTTTATTACGGTCTACGACCTGAAATTGTGTCATTACTGTTGTAGTGAATATTCAGTTATATTTAATTTTAATAGTGGCAAACATTTGCAAGGCTATACAAATGTTATTAAAAGGATTTTTTTATAAAATAATGTCAGGAAGTGCTGGACTGATTTTGATTTTTTTGTTATCAGTAGAAGCTAGGTATTTTTTTGATATTCAAAAAAGTGATATAACTAAAGATTTTTTTTATTACATTTTATTTTGAAGTCAACTCAGGCTATCCAGGTATTATGTATATAGAATATAGGACTATATCCTATATACATAATAACAATAACTAATATTGCGTCCATGCAAACATAGTAATAATTTGAGTTTTGATCTAGATTAAAATAGTTATATTCAATGCATTTCAATGAATAGGTATTCATTAGAAAATGAATATTTCTGCACTGCTGAAAATATCTTCCAAAATATCCCGTTATTATTTTTTACACTTATGTGTGAATGATAGGAATTGGAATCCAACAAATTATACATATTATAATTTACATGCTTACATGGCTTTACATATGTGATAAAAAGCTCGTAAAATTTTCAAATATTTTTGCGATATGATTGAAAATTCCTAGTTACTTTGAATAATGTGAATTATTCATTATATTTACTTCAGTTGATATACCTACATGATGGAGAAAATTTCCTATGGGGTCTGGAGGAAAAGTACTTAAAATACTGGAGATAGAAAATTTTAAGCGAAATAGCATTTAATTCAAGCAATTTATTCAAGAATTCACTTGCCACAACCGGGAAAAGCTATTAAAAAATTTTGAACTTTTTCAAAATTGTTCTTTACAATCCATATGGAATATAATTTTCGTTCTATTGAAAATATTTTTGAATGATGCAATATTAATATTTATGAAGATGATTGAACGTAGGTCAAGGCGATTAACTGTATTTAGCGTTTTCTAACAGTGTCTGAATCAATAGATAATTATTTACTGTAATGGGTCTCGCGAATATAAGCACGATTGTTCTCATTCACTTGTAAGACGATAAATAATAAGGTAAAGGATGTTGAAGATAAAATATAATTGTACATAAATATTAATACTTATACTTGTCGCTAGCCACCATTGGCTGTGGTCGGTGGCCCGTTTTGCGTTGACCCTAATTAGTAACGTATTCTTTTTCAATATGAAAATTTTCTAGATTTTTTGATACATTAGATTAGAATAAATAATTATTTAAATTACAGGTACGACCGTAAGAATGCGAAGTCCCGCATCGATTACTATGGCGGTATGGTCAAGACATATCAGCTGGAGGCAAGCGTGTTCCCGGAGTTTGGTACTTCCATCAAGGTATTGTATTTTTATTCATTACTAACTGCCTCAGCAGACGTTCTATCCCATCCCTGTTCCTTAATAAAAACGTTATAAAATCGCGCAGCGACTGTTCCGTATAAACCTTTTCTTAACTATAAAAAAAACGTGTGGCACTCGGGGACTGTCACGGTAAAGCTATTGCATGCCTTCAAGCCACACCTCCGCACCCGTCGGAGTGGGGAGCGTGAGGTTTTTTCGTTACGGAATTTCTGGATTCGGTCCCCGCGCTTAAGGCCCACGATAGAAGCTATGCAATAGCTTAAATTTAAATTTTTTACAATTATTCCGAAAATCTACAAAAATATATTCGAATTCGTCGAGCTTTGAGAGTAGAGTGTATAAAAAAATTTAATCTATTTTGTCGATCTTGAGTTATTGGTGCTTTAATTAACTAGACTTAGTTATAATATAACAGTATTGTTGGTTTTGAATTTGTGTAAACATATACACGTGTATTCCGTGTAAAAAGTGTGTCCTGTATTATCATTTTAATAATTAATTAATAATAATTACTAAGTATACCGGAAATATCGACTTGTGTTCATTAGATTATTTTGTTTTTGATGTATAAGCAGTTGTATTTATAGAAGTTTATCTGTTCGAAACGCTAGTATATAATTAATTTATGAAACTAATAACAACGCTAGATTTCCGCTCGTGGCTTCGCCTGCGTGTTCAAAGAAAAAAACCCCTAGCATTTGTCTTATTCTGGGTCTTCAGCAACCTACATACCAAATTTCACTGTAGTAAGGAGTATATCGAGTTAGTTGTCAAAAATAAAGTAAATATAAATTTATAAAGAATAGATAAAATTTGATCACGAGGCTTGACTCGAACCCGGGTTCAAGTTGCGGGTTCGATTCGCGCCTCGTGATCAAATTTTTTTCTATTCTTTATAAATTTAAATTTATAAAAAGCATTTGAATGCCGTACAACCAAAAATATCAAATTAAAAAATAAAGTAGTTGGTACGAAATATTATAATGGCTATAAGCCATCTTCCATCTCTATTTTGTGATTAAATTTCCATTCTCTTCTTTATAGATAGCACCAATAACAACGGAGCAAGTGCTGAACCAAGAGACATGCCTACAAGTCAATGGTAGCAGTGATAACAGTATCAACGTTCAATCAGTATTGCCAGATATGACAGATTTCAAATTTATAGGTAAGTAAACAAGACGAATCTACCCTCAATTATTTTTTATGTTTTTAATGAATTCCTATCTTAAACAATGTTTAAACTCAAACTCAAACTCAAACATTTATTTATTCAATCAGTCTTCTTCTAGAAGCACTTTTGAATCGTCATTACATATTTAGATTTTTTTACTCAGGCACAGAAACAATGCAAGACTCGGACACGTCAAAATGGCGAATGGTGAACACGATAGGCGACAAAGTGAACAAATACACAATGTGGGTTAAGTACAGGAAGAGCTTGAGAGGGGATGTCTTACCTATACCTGTGAGGTTAGTAATTAGGCAAGAAAACCTATGTTTACCTACATGTAAGCGAAAAAATGAATTATTACATTTATATTTGAATTAAGAATAAGAATAAATCAAAAGAAGTTTATTAATACATATATAATAAGGTTTTTAAATGATTCGAGTTCAATTCAAGGCATAATCGCGTTCAAAAATTGTCTGAAGGAAAAGTCTGCTTATGCGTCTATGAAGCAGAGTTAACTTATAAGTTCTACAATAGACTTTGCTGCCACGAAATAAGGTGTTAATTTCAGCGAATATTTTATTTAATGCCGCTCGGACCTTTTTGGACGATCTTTTAATTGGCGTATTTGAGTCTAGACACAAATGTCTACTTATTATAAACAACTAGAAGAAAGAAGAAAGAAAGAAAAGACATTTAATTGTTAAAATATGTAATACGTCTATACAGACGTATGTAATATGTCTATACTACACTATACTAGTATTTATAGTACATTAATGAAATAGTATTTTGACTGAATAGCTGTCTGTGCCTCATCGTTTAACTCACATTGTTCCGCTCCTGTTGGTCTTAGCGTGAAGATATATAGCCTATAGCCTTCCTCTATAAAAGGACTATCTAACCGAGAAATAATGTGTCAAATCAGACCCGTGGTTCCTGAGATAATCGCTTTCAAACAAATAAACTTTTCAGCTTCAGTATAGATTAACTTTTAATCCTTATAGGTACGAAATGAAAGGTTACAACTCTCTCCTGGGTTCGCACTACGATCATTATTACATTGACTACACCGACTATGATGTGGATGATATTAATCAAGATGTCTTCAAAATTGATCCAAGTAAGTTTTCGATGGATACTAAAATTGATCCTAATTTTCAATGTGTTTCAGTATTATATTTTTCTGTCGAATTTCGTATCTTGGTAACATTTTTATTTTCCATATCTTAGCATGTAATTTTTTCATGAAATTATTGTTTTATTCATGAAGTAAATTGCTGAAATCCCGACTTCAGTGTAAAAAAAAAGTAGTTACCGTTTATTTCCTACCAAATATCAAAAATTCTTTAGATTATAAAATCTACAATATATTCAGTTATTATGAATACGCATTATGAACAGATATTATAGTGTTAAAAATTTTTAATTTTTTAACACTATAATGTCAATAAAAATTAAATTTATGTACCTACATTTAAATTATGTTCCCGTTGTCTGTTTTTTTTTTTGAGCAAAATATAAACATTTTATTTTATTGTCTCATCTCAATAAAATATTATCTAATATATAATGATTAAATCGTTTCCCAGGCTACAAATGCACGTCGTTCCCGGGCCCTGGCAACAAGCACTACGCTACGTTCAACCCGATGAAGGAGTTCGTACATCCCGTACACGACGTACATGTTGATGATGAGTTTGATAGGTTTGTTCATTCATTAATTTGTTCATTCTTTCCTATTTTACTATTGCTATTATCCTATTCATCCTAAGAGTTCTACTTATCTTTCTAATTGTACTCATTCAAAACCTACTAAATTACTAAGTAGTAGAAATATTAGGTCTTATAAAATTTTATAAGACCTAATATTTCTACTACTTTTATTAATTCTACTACAAACTCTACGCTACTTTCAACCCGATTAAGGAGTTCGTACATCCCGTACACGACGGACATGTTGATGATGAGTTCGATAGGTTTGCTCGTTTTTTTATTCGTACATTCATTTGGTCATTATATTATATCCTAATAATGCGGTCATTAGAATCGGTATTTTACTAAAGTTATTTATCCTATCGCATAACAAAATAATGTTAATAAAAATATGAAATGTACTATGTTGCTACATCAAGTCATGTTTTTATCGACACCAATTCAGAAAAAAAAAATTTTTATTCATAATATGTTTTTTTTTCTGAAGTTTCATGAAATATGTGAAATTTTTCGTTTCAATAAAGTACATATAATATTTTTTTACAGATTCCAAACGAAACACAGCAAACAGTATGCCAGTGAAATTGAACACGCCAAGAGATTGAATATATTCAGACAGAACCTTAGGTAAGTTATTGTTAATATTTCTAAGTACTATTATTCAATTTGATATAATGCCAAGGCTTGAGTTGTTATTTGTATAAGTATAAAATATACGTAAAATTAAAAGCAGTTCGGCAGTATTTATTTGTGCAAGATTGCAAATTTATTATTAATTATATAATATTAAAAATTAACAGATATTTAATAATCTTGTATTTTCCTGTTTTTGATTTAACACGAGTATTGGCGGTCTGTGTCACTGGGAGACAGACGCTCAAATCGTTAAGTTCAATAAAATAAATATAAAAGTATAATGAGTATAAAAGTCCGTTAAAAAAATGTTTAATCTATACTAATATAAAGCTGAAGAGTTTGTTTATTTGTTTGAACGCGCTAATCTCAGGAACTACTGGTCCGATTTGAAAAATTCTTTCGGTGTTAGATAGCTCATTTATCGAGGAAGACTATAGGCTATATATCATCACGAGCCACGGGGGTGAAACCGCGCGGAGCAGCTAGTTTATAATAATCTCTTTTCCCTTAAACAGATACATCCACTCAAACAACAGAATGCGTCGTGGTTTCACACTATCAGTGAATCATCTCGCAGATCGAACTGATGATGAGTTATCTGCTTTACGAGGACGCAAGTACTCCGGGCCTAACCCTGGTGAGTGTTAAGCTTTTATTTTTGTAAATAAAATAAATAATCTATTAATACAAGCAACAACACATGTTCCCAAAAACAAGAGACAAAATATTATAAATAAGTCTAATCTGTTGTAACAAAATATTATGCATCTATTATCTATGAGTGTAAACTTGTGACATTATCTGTGAAGTAAGTCAATAAAGTTAGTCTGTTCCTAAATGTCTACCGAGTTTTATTACAAAAAACAAAAATATTCGTAAAGTAATATTATAAAGCTGAAGAGTTTGTTTGAACGCGCTAATCTTAAGAACTACTGTTCCGATTTGAAAAATTCTTTCGGTGTTAGATAGCTCATTTATCGAGGAAGGCTATAATATATCATCACGCTAAGACCAACAGAAGCGGAGCAATGCGGGTGAAACCGCGGGGCATAGCTAGTCGTGTAATAAACCAGTTTAATTATATGCCAATATTTTTATTATGTTCTGTTGTGTTGCTCTTATCTGTATAATAAAAATGAATCCCAAAAATATGTGTAGCTAAGCGTAAAACTCGAGAAGGGCTCGACTATTTCTGCGAAGGTTTATATAGGGAGAAAAAACGACAAAGGGGCAATTATTTTTGACGTGACAACGTCTTATAATTCGATAGAGCCGGCTGCACGCAAGAAAAAACATGACTCATGCGGCGTTACCTCGCTCTGAGGCGTTCTATGTAAGACTTGAAGTGCAAGCGAGAGCGCGGAACGAGTGACAAAGAAGCACAATCGGACGTTGTCACGTTCAACTATCGTCAGTAAACCGACTTTACAGACAACCAATTTTTTTATTCTGTTAACAGGTCTACCATTCCCATACGGCAGTGCTGAATTAGAAGACATGAGTGTAAAATTGCCCCCAGAATTCGACTGGAGGCTGTTTGGTGCTGTCACACCAGTTAAAGGTAAATTTTGATAATATTGTGTGAAAGAAAAATGTAAATTATGTGTTACATATAGATAGATAGAAATATATTTTTCTAACAAAAGGGATGTAGAAAAAATAATAAGTATTTATAAAACGGAATAGGGTGTCGAATTGGTTAAATAATTTCATAGAAATTACATCGATTTAATTACTCCTGCACCCACATACAAAGGACATACAAGTCAAATCTATTTGAATTAATTTAAAAATATTAAATGTTATATATGAAAAAATATAAACTATAGACTAAAGCAAAAATATTACTTTTACGTTTATTTTTTTTACTACTTCATAACCAATATCATTATAATTGAATTTTATTACAGCTCAGTGCAACTCAAATATATTTTTCTATATTTGATTTGATTTGAATTTGACTTGAATTGATTTGAATTTGATTTGATTTGAATTCTATTCCAGACCAATCAGTATGCGGTTCGTGCTGGTCCTTCGGTACAGTGGGTGCAGTGGAAGGAGCCCTGTTTTTGCATAACGGAGGTCACTTGGTCAGACTGAGCCAGCAAGCGCTCGTTGATTGTTCTTGGGGGTGAGTTGATTTAAATTCAAATTCAATATTCAAATAAAGGTTCTCTATCCCATATGACAATTGTTTTTCCCAACGGCTGGACCGATTTCGATAATGTTTATTTTGATGTGTTTGTTATTGTCAAGAGAACGATTTTATGAACATCAACTCAATAAAAATTAAGAAAATTTGAATGGCTATTTACTCTTCACGGGTTTGAAAACTTGCTCAAAGACAGGGCAACGTCAGCTAGTTAAGAAATAAAAATAAATTTTCTTACCACAAAACAATTTAAACACGGTCTGACTTTAAACCAGGGATCTGTCTCTGTAATAGTCGTCTATGTGAAATACGACAAAACCAGAATAAAGAGAACTCGCGCTTAAAGTTAAACCCTGTCTAAAGTTTTTTGTGGTAAGACATTAAAACATGTTTTTGCGTTTGTAATAGCAGTATGAACAGATTTTAATTCATTTCAATTCGGATTTTGTCGTTTTTTTTTTTTTTTTTGCGACAGGGGATAGATAAATAAATCAAACGGTACGAGATTTTTTTTAAATATGGTCTAATTTTCACAAAAAGGGGAGCCTTTTTCTTTTTTATTTCCTTTCTAGTAATAAATCTATACTATAATATTATAAAGCTGAAGAGTTTGTTTGTTTGTTTGAACGCGCTAATCTCAGGAACTACTGGTCAGATTTGGAAAATTCTTTCGGTGTTAGATAGCCCATTCATCGAGGAAGGTTATAGGCTTATATATAATCACGCTAAGACCAACAGGAGCGGAGCAATACGGGTGAAACCGCGGGGCACAGCTAGTAAGTTATATATTGTATTTTGTTCACAGTTTCGGTAATAACGGTTGTGACGGCGGCGAAGATTTCCGCGCCTATCAATGGATCATGAAGCATGGTTTGCCCACTGAGGAGGACTATGGCGGATATCTTGGACAGGTGATAAATCCTACTATATTATGATGTTACTACTAATTATTTTACTACTCTACTCTTTTGATTTTTGAAGTCAAACTTCATTAGGCGCGTTGATTGTAAAATTTTAAGGTCGCATTATGGCAATACCGTCACGTAATGGAGTAAGGCGACGATTTTGGTATCATTGAATCTTGCCAAAGAAATTTCAATTCTGACACGTGTGCTCGGCACTCGTTCTTTTTTTTAACCTGTAAGACTAATAGTGGTACTTTTTGCTCTATTTTACTTTAACTGTATACTCATTTTGCAAAGTTAACGTCACGGATTTATATCTTGGTAATAAAAATTTCGTATCGATTTAATATTATTCGATACGAAAATATCGATCAAATTATTTTCCTGTTTTTGTTTTTGATTATTGATCACAAACAATCATGATTATTGATTATTTATAATCAATAATCATGTATGAAAGTTATTTTTATTCATAAGTTAAGAAATATACAGTAATAAGTCGCGGTCAAAATCTTATTGTTATTGAAAAATTATTTTTTGTATCATTTAATAAAATTAATTAAATAATTGCAAACCTCTTATTTTCATTTGTTTACAGGATGGCTATTGTCACATTGACAATACAACTTTGATAACATCAATCAAAGGTTGGGTTAATGTCACTACTAAGAACGAGAATGCACTCAAGGTATGGTAAATTTTAATTTTATAATAACAGTTAAATAATCTATACTAATATTGTTTGAACGCGCTAATCTCGGGAACTACTGGTCCGATTTGAAAAGTCGCGGGTGAAACTGCAAGGAGCAGCTAGTAATTAATATTTCCCTTTTATATTTATTACTTAAACTAAATTTAGCATCAACATGATATATTTCAGTACCTTGAGAATTTTTGCCCGGATGGCCTCGCCTCGTGATTGATGTTTTTTCCATCTTTAAAAAAAACTAATTAATCATTTGAATGTTATAAAACATAACATTGAATTTACGAAAATCTTTCCAAAATATAATAAATATGTGGTTAAAGCAACTGTTATTCTTAATTATTAAGTTAATATGATTAAATATTCGAATTCATTCATTCAATTATTTTTTCAGTTGGCAATATTCAAGCACGGCCCAATATCAGTGGCCATCGACGCGAGTCACAAGAGTTTCAGCTTTTATTCCAATGGGGTGTACTATGAGCCAAAATGGTGAGTTATATTTGTTTAGAGATACGAAATAACTTTATTTATATGCACACAATATAATATAACCTATAATCAACTAGTATTTCTAGTAGAAGTTTTCATATAGTAAATAACATACACATTATATATGTAAATAAATAAATAAATAAATCGTTTATTTGCAAGTAAACATGGTATACATAGGTGTTAAAATACATTATTACAATTTACAGCATGTTTAGCCGTCATTCAACGGCATGCAAAGTAATAAATTATTGATTATATACATTTTACATGTCTTTCTTAATTTTATTTTATTACAATCAATTCATTTGTTATTCATTCACATTATTGTAATTAATATTTGACAATTCATTCATATACATACATTATTAAAAAATCAAAATCAAGACGCAAGTAGACAATATTATTTACGAGTTTAGGTATTCTCTAACACTATAAAAACATTTTGTATGTAAATAAATTTAAATTTAAAAAACACTGTCATCGGAAATTCCCAGAAAAATTAAGCCTTTCACCGCGGTAAAAAGTAGTCTATAATAATCTCTACCATTCTATCTTCTATACCATCTTCACACACAAAATTATGACTAACTGGTCGGGTCAACATATAGGCTACAAATCGTCATGTTAAGGCCAATAGGCAGCAATGCGGGTAAAACCGCACAGCACAGCTAGTTTATCTATATTTGAAGTGAAACTTCTTTATCGGGGTTGGAAAAAAATTTAGTGTAACATTTTTTTCGTTACGCGTGACATTTTTCCGTTACGCGCCATCTTTTTCTTATCCCTACCACGCGTGATTCGACGTATTTCTGTAAAGTTGCATATAGTAAATTATTTTTTGAAAAATAAGGTCATAAAGAAGTTTCACTTCTTACGTGTGCACTAGTACACGCACACATTTTTTTGATTGTGTGCTTGAAATAAAATTTAATTCACCATACAGGGTGAAAGGTAAGACATTAGACGAATTTAGACAGGAGCAGAATTTAGAAAAATATTGGACTTTGTAAGGAAACTTCGCTAATCAGCTGACCGATTTCCATACAAAGTCCAAATTTTTTTCTACGAATTCAGCAAAGTTGTAGAACAAAAGTTGTTCAGTTTCATGAGTAGAAGCTCCTGTCTAAATTTTTCAAACGTACCTTTCACCCTGTATATATGTTTTTTTATACGTGATAATTTGTTTTATAATATTCTTTATTATATTTTTGATTACAGCAAGAACAAAGTAGAAGAACTCGACCATGCAGTACTCGCAGTGGGTTATGGAATCCTAAACGGGCAAAAATATTGGCTTATTAAGAATTCCTGGTCCAATTTATGGGGGAACGATGGATATGTCCTTATGAGCATGAAAGAGGATAATTGTGGAGTACAGGCTGCTCCTACTTATGTGCTTATGTGAATGAATGAATGAATAAGGAGGGGAGGGGGGAAATAGTAAGTTAGGGGGGATTAAGTTGGGGGGATACTAAGTTGCTAATTTTACGAGTTATGGGTGGATATCAAGTTACTAAGATTATAAGGATGGATTTATGTGTGTTAAGTTATGGGGGATATTAAGTTGGGAGGGGGGTGATTAAAGAAAGTCTATTGGGGGTCTTTAAATCGAAATTACCCCAAAACACTTGTGAAATAGGTGGTTAGACATGTAAGTTGGCTGAAGTAATTACAACAAATGAAGGTAGTTTTTAAAATTTGTAAATGCTCGAAAATGTGGGTAAAAAATAATTCAATGTTTGAATTTAATTACTTTTAGCATGCTTTTAGTTAAATACGGTACTAGATAATATTATAAGAATCTCTATTCTCGCTAAATAATTTGTATAACCCTGTGAATTTTAAGTTGTTATGAATTTAAGTACAATTTTGTAGTTTAATAAAATAAATATAGTGCAAAATTACACTCGCTTTTAAATTTTAGTATTTCAAATGTCAAGTTATATATAAAATGCTGTTAAATAAATAAATATATATTTTTTATTTAAGTTTATAATGTTAGTTTGAAAAATTTACTCATATAATATGACGTATAAAATACTCTGTAGTTTAAAAAAGTGATAGAAGCACGCTATTTCAGAGAATATTGTAAAATTTTGAAACTATGATTCGTTTTCCTTATGCGCATTTGTCATTTTAACAATTTTTATTAAAATAATATCAAAACTAAACATTCTGTAAGGAAAATGCGTCAATTTCAAATGAAAAATACAAGAGATTTATTATAATTTTTGCATCATTGAGATTAAACATAATGCTAGCTGTACACCACAGATTTGCATGATAATTGGCATGATACAATTTGCTTGCTAATGTTTACTGTGTTGTAAAACGTAAAATTGCATCTTAAAGTTATTAAAAAAACCGATTTAATTATATTAAAAAGAAATAGATCATTCGTAAGGAAATAATTGTTTAACAATAGATAAAAAACTTATAAAATTTCATTACTATTATTTAGATTTCTTAGGCATATGTTAAGTTATAGGTATTGAATCTCTAAAACGAATTTTATTTCGCAGTAACATTCCATGATATTACTTGTTTAAGAATTATTTTGTGTAATAAACTTTTTATAGAAATATGAGTTTTATTTTATTAAATACCCTGCATCGCACTTATTTTCCACTAAATAATTATTATGAAAAAAAACTGTATATAATGAATACGCATGAAATGCATGTGCAGATCCATGATTTCTTTCGATTATAAAAATGTTATCAAAACATTTGACTATAAATTCAAAGTATCTATATCAACAGAAAAGATTTAGAAACATTGAAGTAATATTGATTTAAGTATGTTTGTTAATCTCAGTAAAAAAGTACTGGACCGCTACTGGACGGATTTGTACGAAACTAAAGTAATATTGGTGATACCACAGATAACAATATAATATCTAGTTACTAGTACATATAATATTATATTATCTGTGATAATACTAGGTACGCTTGGTTTTGCTAAGATTACATAATAACAAAAGAAAGGAAATGAAAAAAAAAGTCTATTTTGTAAATCAGAGTACAATTAGTTTATTTCATACAGAAAGAGGGTGGTTAACAAAAACATAGGTATGTATATTGTCTCCTAATGTGGTTGCATCCAAATGCACATGTGATCAACTCTTATTTGGTTTCCGGGGCATATATCCTGATGTATAGTTTTCTTGTACTGCAATAAAAGACATTAAAATGATCAAAAATTAATAATTCCCTTTAAAAATACACTACAATAAAGCCTGTGTGCTGGAAGCTTTCGACTGTTGAAATAATTTTAGAAATCATTTAATCATTTTTTTATCGATGCATTATCATTTATAAGGCAAAATATAGAAAATTTAAGTGTTGTTAATGTAGTTATCTGTACAATGTACAATACAATCATTTAATTCAATCAATCATTCTTTGTAAGAAGGTAATACCTATGTGTGTTCGTAATAAATTACTATCACTACATAGCATAAAACAAAAACGCTTTCTCAATCCCTATATCCCTATGCATGCTTAAATCTTTAAAACTACGCAACGATTTTTGATGCGCTTTTTTAAAGGGTAGCAATAAAACGAGTGACTGTAAATTACAGTTCTAAGTGTCAAAATTAATTAATTTGGGTTATAAAATTACTAAGTGAGCGACTGACTTCGAGTGACGAGAAATCAACAGAACAGCAACTTACAAACATTAATTTGAGTTACTTAAAATACAAAATGAGCAGCTTCATAATATTTGAGCGACCTAATATTTGGTTGAGTGACAACGTTACGTCCTGCATTTTTTTCAATATTTGGCAAATGTATTTTTTATACTGAGCGGCATTTTATCTTAAATGAAGTGTTTCAAATACATAAACCACTTTGAAAAATACACTAATGAGCAGAGTATAATGAGCTCACATTTAAAAAATAAAAATAATATGAAATAACTATTTGAAGAAACACTATTCTATTAGTTGAGCAATTTTATTATTGAAATATAAGGGTAATTAAATAAAACAATGAACTCCGTAAAAATAAAGTAATATGCATGCACGAAATGCGACCATTTTTGTTTGTTTTTTAAAAGCGATTCGCTTCTGGCACTCGCCGGCCGCTGCCGCGGCACGCTCGCTTTGCTCGCTCGGCTCGTGCGTTGTTTATTAAAGTCTAACCTAACCTAACCTAACTGTTTTCTATTGAAAAAACCATTCGCTTCTGGTATTCGCCGGCGCTACCGCGGCACTAACTTAAAATATTCTGAATTTTTAATGTTTTATGGACTCTCTAAGATATTTTATACGATCTGGCCAAATTTAATGTCGATGACCAAATCGACACAATAACGACGATCAAACTATGTTGGCCATTTCATGAAATGAGCAAATCTACGATATGGCCACGACACATACATATCTATTGAAAAATTCGGGACAGTCGCACGATCCTTTTTGCCAGTCGATTCGTCGCCCCGCCCCCATTCGAATTCGCGCGCATTTAAAAATCTGTAGTTTTCATTAAAAAAGCGTATCAAAATAAAAAACATAAGCCCTCAAATAGAATATCAGTAACCAATAATCATTAATAAAGCAGCTTACAAAACTTTGCTCAAAGTGAACTTTTTAGTAGTTCGCTAAGTATAACCTCACTTAGAAAAATCGAATCTATCTTAATATTGAAGTTGCCCTTTCTGTATTTCCAGTCGCTCACTTAGTAATGAAGTCGCTCGGATAAAATTTTAATATCTGAAATGGATTTATCACAATCCACTTTTTGTAAGCTCGTTCTGGATTTTATTATAAATCAATATTCGTCGTCAGTTTAGTTAATTTTTCGCTTAGTCAAATTCATACCGCTCAAGTTATTAAAACAGTATGTCATCATCAGTCGCAAAGTTTTTTTTTGTTCGCTCGTTTTATAATTCCCCTTTTTTAAATAGAGTGATTGAAGGGGAAGTAGCTAGTAAACTAATCTACCTAACCGTTTTTATTTTTAATTATATTTTATTAACAACAACAAATTACCGCTTGTACGTATTAGGTACGTAGATATATTTTTAATTCTTACCATTGCATGGTGGAGACGGCGCGGTCTCGAATCAAAAATCTTTTGTTTTCTCTAACAATCAACTTACCGACCAATAGTTCCAAGGAGGATAATACGGCATCCAAGTCTTCGTTTCCTTTTGTGGTTTATCTTCTCCCAATTCGTTACCTGGAGCTAAAGGATCATTGTCTTCTCCAGACTTATCAAAATGAGCTCTTAAAGAATCAATTTTCTTCAAAGTGGGCATAATTTTTCCATACGATTTCAGTTTTCGTGATCTCGATTGTATTTTATTTAAGTGATGATAAATATCTATTAATAGTTCTAATTGTTGTAACACTTCGTTGTTATTAACATTGTTGTATTTAGGACGTTGTTTATTTTTATTCACTTGTTTCGTTATTCGAATTTCACCATCATTCAGTTCATCGAAATGAGGATTTATTGGTTTAAAATTGTGATGGTTTGTTATACTCCCTACATTTAATTTATCGTTTCTAAAAACAACGTCTTCCTCAGAACTGTCAATAATATCGTATTTCTCTTCTAGTTCTTTATATACATTTTGCGCAATATTCATAACCTCATCCTTGTTTAATTTATTACCTTGAAATAAGTTTTCGTATGCATTTTCATTGTTATTCTCTTCAAAATTTAAGTCATTTATTCGTTTCTTGTGAATTCTAAGTATTGGTTTATAAAATGCGTTCAAATTGAAATCGTATTCTATTTTACCTTCATCTTCAGTATGTGGCACGATCTTTCTTATAAGTTTCTTTTTTCTGTTAAAATTATGAAGATTTTCGTTCTGATTTCTTTCTTCAGGATCAGTATCTCTATTTTCGTGTTGAGCTATGATATAAAGATTAGGTTGTTCATTATTGAAATTGGCGATCAATGCTTCTACTAATTTTAAATCCGGTAAATTATTTATTCTTAGAATTGAGCTGTCGCAAAGACTAATAAATATTATAAATACTAGAACGCTAGTTATGTCTGTCTGCATTCTGTATAAATGTTAAGCCGAAGTGACTTTAATTAAGAATTCCTATGAAGCGTAGAATTGGTTATAATCGGTATTGGATATTAATTTCCTAGAATTTGACTTATCAGCGAAGATATTATTGATGATGAATCTACAATTGTAGAAATTCGTTATGCGCCTAGTCTAGATATACTTTAGATGTCCTGAAGGGCGTATTTTTTGCGCATCAAACCACAATATGGAATGTCTATGTGAATAATTTTATATATAATTTATCATTTTTATCAATATTATTTGTCGTGTTTGTGAGAGTTGAAATTAAAGTTTATATTTTTTGTCTAAATTATTTGTTCTTGGGTTTATATTTTTTATTTAAAGTGAATTTAAAACTCTAATTTGTAAAAATGAGGATACGAATAACTGAATGCTTAAACAGCTGATATGATAGCTCTAGGTATTTAAATATGCATACTATTAAGAGTGATACTTGTATAAACGAATTCATGTAATTAAAATATTTAGGGATCTCATGTTTACAGATAAATTTTCAAAACACTCTGGTTTTACATACATAAATAATTATATATCCCTACTCCAGTGACGAATTAAACCTTTTTGGGGTCATGGGAAAATCGAGTAAAGTTCATTATATACATTTTAGGGGTAAATTAAGAGGTATTTATCACAATAAGCTTCCATTGAGCGCCATTAAAGCGTTTTCAAACATAACAATTTTATTGCGTTTTTCGACATACTTTATAACGTGAAATTAATTGAAATATAAATGAAATAATAAGATTATTTTTGATGAATATGCGAAAATATTTAAACAAGCTATATTTATAATACTGGCCTTAGACAAACGTTAACGCGGGGCGTGCATGTTGAATATAAAACACACATTTAACAAAGGAGTCGGATATTGTATTCAGTATGTTACATTTGTATAACATAATGGAAAGCTCTCCTCATTAATGTCTATTTAAATGAAGATCTTTAAGCCATGATTTTATGAAGAAAGGAATACCAAATATTAACAGTACCACAATGAATAATTTACTCCACAGATGATTTTCAGGCAAGAGGTGCGACAAAGCTACCACAGATTATTAAATAGTTTTCATCATCATCATCAGCCCATATGCGTTCCCACTGCAGGGATAGGGACCTCCTATGAGAGATAAGGCCATAATCTACCACGCTGGCCAACTTCTTCGACATGCTGGTTTCCTTACGATGTTTTCCTTCACCGTAGAGCAGTGATGATGCTATAACATGTGCAGATACCTGTATGTGTTTTAGCACTTATCCTCACTACTGACCACTGCACAATAGTTAGTAACATATTTGCTCTGTGGTTAGTTATGATCTAAACTAAAGAATCGCATGCGATTTCTTGTACGTATCGGACTCTGTTCAGTTATGCCTTAAAGCGCGTCACACACGGTGAAGATTTTATCTTAAGATACTGTTATATTTTATATTACAGTATCTTAACGCATCCGGTATCAGCGTTCGGACCATCATTTTTCTTTTTGTCATTGCGTACTAAGACTCCTGTAGAACCGCCATCCTGTTACAAATGACCCACAAAATTTCGCGTCATTTGTAACAGGATGGCGGTTCTACAGGGGTGGGTGGTACGCAATGACAAAAATAAAAATGATGGTCCGAACGCTGATACCGGAAGCGTTAAGATACTGTAATATAAAATATAACAGTATCTTAAGATAAAATATTATAGTATCTTCACCGTGTGTGACGCGCTTAACACGGTAAGACGTCACGGTGTCTTTCAAATGGATTATCGCTAAAAGCTTTTCTCAGTACGGGCAAACTAAATTTGTATTCAGCTATGAAAATGTCATCTTAATAGAGTACATTTTGTTTATTATTTTTGTAAATGGCGCCATTGTTGTTTAAGTGGATTTTTGTTTCTAAACGTTCTTAATTAAGTTTTATAAATGGTGTTTCGGGTGTTTTTTGTTCCGAATTGTAAGAAGGAATTAAATTACGGATACATTTAAAAGGGTTATAAGCTTAAATTATAACAGGATTCCCCAAGTTCGAATGAAAAGATTTCCGTTAAAAATAAACGTTAATTGAAACAATTTCTCGGTAATTGTTTTCATTAGCTTATTATTCTACATCTTATTTCTTGTATTTTTGGATTAACTCTATTAGCTGTAATTAAAAATGTTCTTCTAATCTATTTCGCCTACGAAAATTTCGTGGCTAGTCCAGACTCCAGACTTACATGTTTGTGAAGGTGATGTTGTTTTTTTGTGAAGGTGATGAGTGTTTGTTGCTCTTTCACGGGAAAATCATCGAACAGATTTTAATAATATTTTGCAGTGATGTAGCTTATACACCAGAATAACATGTGTTAGCTAGTCTATAGCTAACAGCAACAGCAAAAGCAGGTAATTCTATAAATCTATAGCCTATAGAATTACCTGCTTTTGCTGCGTAAAACCGCGTGGCGCAGTTAGTTTAACATATTGTTTTCAACACACTACCCATTCACGTCACTATCATATCCAAATGTGTCTTAACCCTTAAATAACCGTAAAATGCCGCCAGCTATTAAGGTTTTAGTGCCTGTAGGTTATATTTATGCCCTCTTACGAGAATTATATTACAAGATAAGGACCCCATATGCATTACGCGGGATAATTTCGACGCCAATGGTTAATAAATTTAGAGTACATACGTTTAACTCTAATTTGGTTCCGTCGATGTGTTAAAATAGGTTATTGTACGTCTGGTTATAATGGATTCGTTGAATGTGTCGAGTTAGGTAGTGAATATGTATGGAATGAGTTATCTTATATATAAAATTCTCGTGTCACAATGTTAGTCTGCATACTCCT
>CAJQZN010040832.1:65767-78463 GCA_907164685.1 Colias eurytheme
GTAGAGAAAACGTAAATATGTACCACGGGCGAAGCCGGGGCGGACCGCTAGTTTATTATAAAGAAAAACATACAAACAAGGAGCAAGCCTCTGCAAATTTATCTATCTTGTTATAAAATATTAGTTTACAATCGTTCAGATATCTGTTTTATAAGCTAGTTTGGTGGTATGTGTTTATCGATCAGCAAATTTGAATTTTGAAATATTAATTACTATATAGCTTTCCGACCGCGGCTTCGCCCGCTTTATCTTAAACATAATACATTATATACTTAAACCTTCCTCGAGAACCACTCTATCTATTAAAAAAACCGCATCAAGATCCGTTGCGTAGTTTTAAAGATTTAAGCATATATAGGGACAGAGAAAGCGACTTTATTTTTTACTATGTAGTGATATAGGAAATCAAAGCGAGCTATTGTAATACTAAATTATAGAGTAACAATTATACACTAAATTAATGCCAATAGAGTTAATTTGGCAATTTTAATTCACCATATACAGTTGCCACTTATATGTCGCGGCGCAACTCTGAACAATCCCAGCCGTTTTGAAGTTTAACCGCGTCCTCTGCAGACTTGCAATTATCTGTTTTGAAAGTTTCACTGCAACACAATTGTATGTATAATTACTTATGTACTTTGTGTGATCTTGTTTAATTAAATGGAAGTTCTAATTGAAATTGATGTGTTTAGTTTTATATCATTCAAATGATTTATAAATGAGAAATTTATAAAGAATAGAAAAAATATCACAAGGGACTCGAATCCGCGTCTTCCGTAATTCGGATTCGGGTCATGCCCGTTCGAATTTATATTCATTAAATTTTTCTCAGTTTCAATCGAGCTTTTTATTATATTTTAATAATTTAGTTCATTGTACAAACAAGGTAAAAGCTATTTGATTAAAATTCACAAAGAAATATTTTTATTTTTAGATTATATTACATAGCAACAAGGAAACAAAATTCTGAAGACATACGATCAATATTCGATACACAGCGTAAACAACAGAATAATAATATAATATTGTCTGATACAGTTTTTCGTTAATTCTATGTTATATAATTTTACATAGGTATACCTAATATTTAGTAAAATTTAAGCATATATAAGAGCGGTCAGACAGCGAAAGCGACTTTGTTTTATACTATGTAGAGAAGATTCAGACGAATAAATAATAATATATAGACTAGCCATAAAATGAGTCCATGTAGACAAGACAGACAGATAAAACCCGGTTTAAACATTACTTTATCGTGTGAATAGCAAAACTTTTGCAATAATGTGTTATATTTATTTCACGTTTGTTTTAAACATTTTCAGTGCATTTCGCAAAACGCTAACAAAATATATGCAAAGTTTCTAAATTGGACACAGTGACTGCGTACGTGATCGAGCTCGTAAATGGTTATTATTGTCAGAGAGACAAACATAAGAATTCTTACGAACTCTATTTCATCCAGCACATTCCCTGAAGTTTGGAAAGACGCCAATGTTATCCCACTTCCAAAGAAATCGAATGCTAGCTCACTGTCTGATTACCGTCCTATATCCATTCTCCCTTTCCTCTCCAAAGTTCTTGAAAAACTTATCCATCACCAATTAAGTATTTTCCTAAACTCCAACTCCATACTCAATCCTCTACAATCCGGTTTCCGCCCCGGGCATAGTACGGCTACTGCTTTAAAAATAACTGATGACATTCGGTTAGGTATGGATAATAAGCAGCTCACGATACTAACATTACTAGATTTTAGTAATGCATTTAATTGTATTGACTATGACGTACTTTTGAGTGTGCTGCGTTCTATTAACATATCTGCGTCGGTGTTAGAGTGGTTTCGTAGCTTTTTGCATGGTCGCCGGCAGAGGATAAAGCTAGACGAGTCTATCTCATCTTGGAGTTATCTGACTGCAGGTGTACCACAAGGCGGTGTCCTCTCTCCTCTTCTTTTCTCACTTTTCATTAACTCCATTACGAGCAACATTTCATCCCGGTACCACATGTATGCTGATGATCTCCAGATTTACACACATTCTCCTTTGTCGGATTTGCCTGCAGCCATTCACTCAACTAATACTGATCTCGATTTTATCGTGAGGTGGAGCAAGCTGTATGGCCTTAAAATTAATCTCCACAAAACGCAAACTATTATTATTGGAAGTCCGCAGTTTATGTCTAAAATTGTATGGGATAATTTACCATCTGTTTACGTTGACGACACTAAAATCCCTTTCAGTCAGTCTGTTAAAAACCTAGGTGTCCATATAGATTCTACACTTTCCTGGCATGAGCACATGAAACATGTTAGTAAAAAGTTATTTGCGGCATACCACTCCCTTAAGCGATTACGAAACTTTCTTCCGATTCCGACCAAAATTTTGTTAGCGCAATCACTCCTTCTTCCCATCCTCGACTACGCTGATGTCAGTTTCTGTGACCTAACTGGAATCCAGCTTGACAAGCTTGAGCGATTTCAGAACTTGTGCATCCGTTTTATCTTTGGATTGCGCAAGTTTGACCACGTCTCCGCTTATCGTCACAGGCTGAAATGGCTGCCTATCAGATATCGCCGGGATGCTCATGTGCTGCATCTATTGTTTGGAATTTTATTCGATCCCAGAACCCCGCCCTATTTAAAAAATAATTTTGAATACGCTCGTAATCATGGGTTGAATTTGAGATCGAACGATACTTGCCTCCTTAATGTACCTATACATAAAACAAAATTTGTTAACACCTCATTCACTGTCAAAGCTATTAGACTATGGAATCAATTACCAATAGCCATATGCAAAGCTAAATCCATTGATGTTTTCAAAAACATGCTCTTTGATTACCACATGTCCTTAATTAAGTGATGACTTTATATATTCTTTCTCTTATCTGTATTTATTTATTTTATTATATATTATATATTATTTTCTTTATTGTTGTAAATTATGCATTATTTATATTCCTACTTTCTTAGTATTACTATATTATTATTATATATATTGCTTTGGTATGCACCACCTACTTGTATTCTTTCTTTGTTACTGTTTTCCTTGGTTGGGTTACCTGGAAGAGATGGCTCTGTAGCCATAAGGTCGCCTATTGTGCAATTTGATGTATATTTTACTTAATGTTTTTTCATTATTTTGGTGTGTACAATAAAGCTTTCATTCATTCATTCATTCATTCATTCATTCATAAGAATTCTTATTAATATACATGTAGGGACATCTATAGTTGTACTAGTATAATATTATAATATTATTATATGTGGTTGTACTTGTACCATAGATTACTAAATAGTTACAACGTTAGTAAGAGTTTTTCAATGAATGTGATGGATAAGCTCAAATTTTTTAATGAATTTTGAAAATTCCTTCACTGGTAGGTAGAAAGCTTCATTATGTCTGAGTAACTTTAATTTTAAAATTTTTATCCTAGGTATTTGCCTGGGCGATTGGTTATACCATGGTTATACTCAGCATGGTATTCATTGAAATGTTGGTTCTAAACAATTTTTATAAATAATCTGCACATTATCAACAGTATATTGCATCAATTGGAGAGGGAAATAAGCGTGAGTATTTACTCATTTTCAGCTTGACAGACATATTAATTTTGATATATGGCAAGCTGGCAAGCTGTGTGAAATACGTTAATAAATGCTTTAGTATATTATCTCCTTCTCTTGTGATCTAGATATTTCAATTGTAATGGTGATGACATCCGTATTTCACTTCTTTAAAAATTATCAAATAAATACATTATCACTAAATTATTCCCGAGCTCCTACACTATAATCTAACTTACAACATCTGCGCTGGACGCGTGAGAACAAAACGAAACTTTTCGAAAGCTTTCCTATATTTTACAAAAATCTTTGGCTTTGATAAATGATTTCTGAGATTCAATTGTTATGTGACTGTCATTACTGACTTAAAAATATGAGGTTTTTGTTGGATTAACTTATTTTAGACGACCAAAGAAGTTAAATGTTAACTGAATCTTATGATTATGTTTTTTTAGATTCAGACAAATTGTATAAATTGAATATTCATTAAGTCTGATATGTATGCATAAAGTAAGGCCTTTCTTACTAAATAATTAAAATAAGAAATTGGGTACTTACAATAATTTTCATGCAAATAAGAAAACAATGGTCTCTATAAAATTATAATTTTTTTGACACACGTTGAAAAAGGTATAATATACCTATTAATTCGAATGTAAGTAGGTACCTATTCAATTTTGTATTAAATGTCTAAATACTATTCATATTGGTATTCATAATTCTGGAATACAAATTCTGACAACTTTTTTGAAAGTCGGTTAATATCTTTAAAGCTTGGAAAATGAAGAAATAATAATAATTCAATCATATTGAACAAATAGTTAATCTCATCAAAGATCAAAATCTCTTTGAAGTCGTTTTGTGATGGAATTCAATGAAATTATTTTTGGATCGTCGTAATATTATTATTTAATTAGATTTTCTTTGCATTCATTTTTTTATACTTTAATATTATTAATAAACGGATGTATTTGTGTGAGTGCTATAGGTACACTGATCTTCACTACATGGCCTGGTATAAAACAAAGTCGCTTTCTCAGTCCATATATATCTATGTATGCTTAAATATTTAACTACGTAACGGATTTTGATGCGTTTTTTTAAAGATAGAGTGATTTTCGAGGAAGGTTTTATTATATTACTAGCGGTCCGCCCCGGCTTCGCCCGTGGTACATATTTACGTTTTCTCTACATAAAAACCATCCTCGTACTTCAAGGAATATAATAAAAAAAGAATTATCGAAATCGGTTCAGCCGTTCTCGAGTTATGCGCTTACCAACACATTTTGCGATTCATTTTTATATATAAGATTTATGTATTGGGTTTTGACAAAGCGGGCAAAGCCCCGGGCGGAAAGCTAGTGATTAATAAAGCAAATTATGACGTCATTTCTTTTTAACCGCCTTTTTCAAAATGATGGAAGGTTTTCAAATCGTAGTCTTTTTTTTCGTATGTAATTTTGTATAATTTCATACATCAATGTTATTTTCGTCACATATTCATATAAAAACAAGTCTTGATATTTTTTAGACAACCTTTTATTTTCATACCGTAATTTTTTTTTGTGTGAAAACCTCTAACATAGTATTATCTATATGTAAACTATCTTGAATGAAACAAATACCTTTGAAATAGACAATACGCATTTTTATTTATGCGGAACCACACTGCGGATTATTTCCTAAGCTTTATCGTATTTAAGACGATACACAAAAAAAAATCTACTGCTTGGCGGGCGGAGTCTAATAGCTCGCTATCGCGAACGCGGGTGTGCGCGAAGTCATTCTTGCAAACTCCCCGCGCTGCCGCTGGCCGACTCGGGACAAACATGTATGGAGTCGTCATACAGTTATAATATTCTTATACATATATTTAATTGTTGATTTATTGGTTTTATTTTCTTGCTTATAAACAAATAATCTTCTTTTTAACAACTACTTAGACATTATTAATAATTATTATTATTTCGTAATGTTTACTTTATTACAAAATAATACAGGTTATAAAATATAATCTTTAAAATAACAAAAAATATTGTTACTCTGAAAAAATGAAATGGTACTCAATAACGCGGACTACTGAATGGATTTAGATAGAATTTGATGCTGACGTAGATATTACGTCATGCCCAAAAATGAAAGGTAATATTTCTGAAAGAAGTTATAAACCCTAATTCTTCTCAGTCAAAGTCAAGAGTGGAAGATATCACTAATACAGTAAAACTGATGCGAAACTTTGGATGTTAATTTGTATATTTTTTTGTTAGTTGTTACTTAATCACGTCAAGACTACATTACCAATTTTGATAAAATATAGCTAATTGCCTGGATTTACACATAGGATACTTTTTATCCGAACTGAACACTTCTGTGGGATAAGACAGGATTCACGATATAATCTAATTCCACGCGGGCAAAGCCGCGGTTGGAATGATATTTTTTTAAATAAAAAAATTGTTTACAAAAAACACAAAATATATTGACGCATGTATTTATTTTTTGCACTCTATTATAATTGTAATTATTCATTACAAATAATCAAAATAAAATAGCCAGAACAAAGTTAGGCCCTGGTAGGGTAGGTAGGCAGGTACAGCAATGTGAGACGAACACTGGCTTATTTATACCAATAATAATGTATTATAAACATTAAATTAAGTTTACTTTCTAACAACAAAAATACATAATATTAGCTAATGTGAAAGCGAATCAACCAATCATCCCACAACAATGAAATGTGCACACAAATATTCATCCAAATCGGTTCATGTCATTAGGAGGAGTGACTGCAGCGCCATCTTCCGGGCCCAATTGTGTTTCCAGATCACCCAGGAACTCAATTTAATATACTTACAGAAAATTTTTCGAAATGAAAACTCACATTACTATGTAAATATGAATATAAACCTGTTTTATTACTAAGCAATTTCCCGCACAGGTGTAGTAAGTATAAATGAAATAAATATCAACATCAAATTCTTTAAACAACATACTTATCTACCACCTTCTAAGAAATGTAATTCTTGAAATTATTTCGTATTTTTTTTAAATATAATACTACTCCAATGAGCTCCTGTTCCATATTATGTCCACCATAGTTCCACTAAGTTCACCATGATTTTTTATTTCTTTGCACTTTGTTGCTTTTTGCTAAAAATGGAATCATGCGATAAAACCAGTAGAGCTTTGATAACATACATTTTTGACTGAATAAAGGTACTTACGAAGGAGTGGATTCACATTGTGAACAATCAGTGGGTTTATTTTCCTTCTGGATTCCGGATTTCTGAACAGATTATTTATGCTATAAATGAAAAAATCTTACACATTCGTTATGTACTTAAAATAGGGGTACATATCAAACATCGTCTATAATACAATTATCATCAAATTTAAAATAAAACCAACTTACTTCATTAATTTGTTCCAATTGTAAGCATTCTTTTTCCTCCAACCTTTATGTTTCTTCTTCTTATTTTCTTTATTGTCCCCATTTGTCTCATTTTGTCTTATCGTGTTGTCACCCTTTTTTACGATTGCGCGAGCGACACAAGTTCCCCGTGTGACGGCCGTAGCGGGAATGACTCGTGCAGCGATCGGGGTAGGAAGGTACAGGGCGGCTCTCGCTATATTGGCTGGTCGCGCGCTAATTTCAAGTATTTCTTGTTTATTTCAAAACCATCGCATATTTCAAAATTCTAACACGGTAGACGTATAGGTTGTATATTTTATAGTTAATATCCAAAAAGTCGTAACTTTACGTTTGTTATTTTGAAGATGCCAGAGATTAAAAAAAAATAACAATGATAACTTTGTATTTTTTTTCTATCGAGAAAATATCATGGAATCATGTTTCTAAAACGGTAGACGTATTGTGTTACTATTGAACTTTCTTGTCAAGAATTTTCATCACGACAACTTTAATAATATAAAAATTACGAAGGTTTGAAAAGGGCCGTAAATGTTAGAAAAATTAATTCATCACCTTAAATCCTATACAAAACGATTTAGTGCTTTTGGCGTAAAAAATAAAAATGTAGGTACGTGGAAACAAATTCCATATGTGTGTGTTGGAAGGTAATGAAGGTAAAAAAATATTAATACATAAATAGTTAAAAATCTTATTATGGTCCATTTCAATATTTTGCACTTCATCAATGTTATCTTTTAGCTTCAATGTCGAGAAAAATAGTGCATAATGTTTTTCTAGTCATTTTTAAATTCGTATATGATCATGTCATACGTAAGTATATGTATAAGTTTAGTTTCTCCTATGTTTTACTTCAACGTTTTACTTCTTCTTTCTTCTCTTTCTTTCACTAATTGTGACTATGACAAAAAAATAGACAGGTAGAATAATTTATCGACTCTGTTATTATATATATTCTTTATAAACAACCTAAAAACATATTCTTATCAACTTGTCTGAGATGAATACATCGCGCATATCCAAGTATTTCATATATCATTTCTCACGAGGTAAATGTTGCGTATATTTTTGAGTAAATTCCGTATAAATCTTATAAAAAGATGGCAGTCAACAAGGTGCACAACGAGGCAATAAAACAAGCAAAAAATATGAGCAGTCCATTTATTTGAGATATGGCTTAAGGTACCATGGATGGGTTAGTACATGGAGCTTGTAAATTTGGATGTGGTATTTTATTAATAAACATGTATCTAGAGTTAGAAACATGTATTAATAGATACTAATTTATTATGTCAATGTTAAAATTGATTGAATAAGATAGATTTTTTAACGCATTTTAATGATTTGTAAAAAAAAAATAGAAACTTAGAAATGATAGGTTATTCGGCCTGAAAATAAATATTGAAAGGAATGAAGTAAACTTTTTATAATTTTTTCTATATACAAAAATTCCAAATACATTGATATAAAATAAGCAAGTAAAACCAAATGAAAGATATTTTAAAGTGAAACTATTATTAAATTGTCTCAAACTTTTTGGTCTGTGTAGCGCATGTCGCGTGACGGTCGGGTGCCGAGTAGGTATAAAGCAGTGTTCGGAACCGTACAGTAATTATCGTACAAATACGATAATTTTGGGCCTAAGTTTCACTTTTAGCGTGGTTTCATAAAACCACACAACATTTTTATATTATAATATTGTACATATGTACAAGTTTTTGGAACACAAAATATTCCTTAAAATGCCAGATTATTTCTATAAAGTAGAGAGTGTATTTTAATACATCCGAAGGGTGGAATATTGAATATAGACGTAACAAAGCTTATAATTAACGGATGATCAAATCCCAAGTGACCTCATTTGTCACATCAATTATACACTTTTGGGAATTTATGCAGAAATGGGTCATTTTCTTTTTTGGCGAGTTAAACTGTGGGAAATATAATTAACCATGATTTTGATATATTTAGTATGTTATGGCATTCAAATCTATACTAATATTATAAAGCTGAAGAGTTTGTTTGTTTGTTTGAACTCTAATCTCGGGAACGGTCCGATTTGAAAAATTCTTTCGGTGTTGGATATAATATTATGTATATCATCACGCCAAGACCAACAAGAGCGGAGCCACGTGGGTGAAACCACGCGGCACAGCTAGTGCTTTATAAATATCAAATTTTAAAGAATAGAAAAAATTCAATTTGAAGACGCGGCCGCGGGTTCGAATCCGGCCTCGTGATCGATTTTTTTCTTTTTTTCAATCAATTTATAAGTATGATTTTTTCTTAATGTAATTTTTGAGTACTAACATGAAAATACTTTACTGTACATGAATACAAATACATAAAGGTAAAAATATGACATTAAAATATATAAAGCTCAAAGGGCGGCTTTATCACTGTTCTGTGATCTCTACCAGGCAACCATGGGAGGAAAGGTAAAAGAGCGAACAGAGCAGGTTATTAGACTATAAAAAAATACGTGTGGCACTCGAGGACTGCCGCGGTAAAGCTATTGCATAGCATCGCTGTGCCGGTTGGAGTGGGGTGTTAGGTTTTTTCGTTACGGAATTTTTACATTCGGTCGCCGCGCTCAAAGTCTGAGATAAAAGATATGCAATAGCTTAATAAATAATAAATTTTTAATTTCTAATCCTAAAAAGTTTTTAAAGCTTGTACGTATCCTCTAAACCTGAATTTCGCTTCGGTTCTTGCTAACAAAGAATTCCCGAAACACGTCAGAAAATCCATTGTTTTCAGGGATTCAGGTAAAAACCATGGGGTGTGATGAATGGGAGCCATCCAGCTTCCGCCGCTGTGGAATGTATGAGATTTGTTAGTCTGTCCGTCTCTTACTACCTAATGGTTGATATAATAGTTATGCTTGTGGGTTCGTCGTATACAAGGATTAGTTTTTGGTGATGTAGTTATCATTTTAACCTAATACTTTTTTAAATACCTATTAAATTTATTACTACTTATTAAATACTATAATGGTCGAAGTTAGTGTATAGCTTTCTTTATATGTAGGCTAAACAATATTACTTCATATAATATTACAAATTATATCAGTACCTACCTAGGTTCTAACCTAGTATTAGTTTAGTAATACATATTAGTAAATACGACCTTTCAAAATCTTTTAAATGTATTTTCAGCAAGACGTACCTAGTCATTTAGTCATTTTTTTCACTATATACATTTATAAAAGTTCATGTACTTATGAGAAATTTATTATAATAAGAGATACAATTTCTTTTGTTTTTCTTATTACACTATAATGTCATAATATTGTCATCCGTTCAAATATATTTGTAATATGATCGTTGTAATTTCCTGTAAGTAAAGATACATAAATGATTTTATTGTCGTAAGCAATTTTAGAATTAAGAGTTTTCAAACTATGTATTCTTTGTTGGAAATTCTAAATAAAAAAATAAAAATAAAATAAAATAATAAACAAACTTTATAACTAACTTAGATTTTGTCACACTTGCGTGCAAAAAAAATATTTTTTGGATCTAAAGGCACCATATATTACCACAAAAAAACATTGTAATTACAACCAAAGCATAATTATCTTCGCTGTATAAATATGACTGTTTAGATTTACGATTTGTACAAGCCCTAAATAATCATGATTTAATTACATTCGTGCTATGAAATTAGAAGGCTAGGTTTCATGAGAAAACAATGAGCACTAGAAATTAACTGTATTAGATATTAATGTTAGGATATAATATTATTATTTGTTATCATAAAATATCATTAAGGTCTATTCTCTCAACTTCATTAATTGTTCAAATAGGTATATGAAGGTACTCTTATGATTTGAAGTTATACTATATACAGGGTGTCCCACTGTTGGTATACTAAGCTCAAAGGAGGTTATAGTTTTACATACGCTGAGTACGTAAAAAATACTTAAAAAATTCCAGACGCATTTTTTTTTCAAATAGATGAAATCTTAAAACTCTATGTGTACACCCATAACAAGCAACCCGCCCAGCTTTGCCACCAGCACGTGGGCTATCGTTTAAGATTATGTTTTCATAGACAAAATGCTCACATTAGAGAAGCGTTATATGCCGGCTGCGCGAAACCAGAGAAGAAAACATGGATTTTCAGGAAAAATTTAGCAAAAAATTTTCGACGTAGTTTTGTTGTTTAAGTATTTTTTTCATGATCAGTATATGCAAACCTATAAGTCCCTTCGCGCTTAGTATACCAATAGTGTGACACCCTGTATAGTTTCAAATTTTAACACAGTGTTATTTGCGTGCTAAGGAAAAATCAAGGATATTGTATGAATTGTTTCTATACTTACATTGATAACTAGCGGTCCGCTCCGGCTTCGCCCGTGGTATATATTTACGTTTTCTCTACATAAGAACCATCCTCGTACTTCAACGAAATCGGTCCACCCGTTCACGCGTCATGCCGTGACCAAGGAAAACGGGTTTCATTTTTATATATTATATAGATATAGATATAAAATTATACATGATAACTTCCAAATAATGTTTTACTTCATACCATATTGTAATAACAACTATATTTTATACCAGGTATATTCTTGCAAATAAATATAACCTGAATTTCATCAAAACCTATAATTGACGCTATCTTTTATCAGAGTTAAACTAGTCTAATCAATGCAATATAATAGTGCAAAGTGCATTGTACATTATCGACGAATAAATAAATAAATAAATAAATAAATTTCAAGCTCATTTATTAATTTAGTTCAACGAATACAGATTATCGAAACCACGTTCAATCCCGTCACAGATAATCCTACTAATATTATAAATGAGAAAGTTTGTGAGGATGGATGGATGTTTGTTACCCTTTCACGCAAATACTACTGAACCGATTAAAATGAAATTTGGTATGTAGGTAGCTGAAGACCCAGAATAAGGTAAAGGTTACATTTTATCCTGGAAATGGAAGGAACGGGAACTATGCGATTTTTCTTTGAAAACACGGGCGATGCTGCGGGCGGAAATCTATACTAATATTATAAAGCTAAAGAGTTTGTTTGTTTGTTTGAACGCGCTAATCTCAGGAACTACTGATCCGATTAGAAAAATTATTTCAGTGTTAAATAGCCCATTTATCGAGGAAGGCTATAAGGCTATATATCATCACGCTAAGACTACAAGGAGCGGAGCCACGCGCGTAAAACCGCGAGGCACAGCTAGTCTAGTATAATACTATACTAGATCCCGTGTTAAAGCGAGTGCGGCGCAGCGCTGCGGTTCGTTGATGAAGATTGATTGAATTTACGTCGATTCATTTGTAAATAAAAGTATACATAATAAACTAAAATAATAGTAGGTATATAACATATTAGGCAAAATTAGCCAAATATGATTGCTCACATTACTAACGTGCCTATGCCTTGTATATGCCAACTTTTTTAGGTCGGTTATATACAATCATACAGGTGAAGCTAATAGCGTGTTATAGAGTAATGTAGAAATGTAATGCAGACGTCACTGCGGTTAGTAGTGGTCAGTGTTGGAATTAATGTAATTATCTCAAGCAATTATGTGTGGCTAATCAGTTGGTACTGCTATACATCACGCGATCAAGTGAAACGGTCTAGACGTATTGTTAACACCAGATAACAACGTGCCTTATATATTTACTAGATTTCCGCCCGCGGCTTCGCCCGCATTTTCAAAGGAAAACC
>CAJQZN010040833.1:8554-32035 GCA_907164685.1 Colias eurytheme
ATTACATTACTGAGTTATGAAAATACTTACATATCACTCGCAATATCCTTATGAAAATCCGCGCGGTAGCTTACGCGTACGCATCACACCCACTACCTTTATGGCGGTTTGGCGCAGACAGACCGAGGGAGACGTGACAACTGAGCCGATGATGGTTACAGTTCTTTTTAACGCGTGTAAAAGACGCTCTACTGTACACACATAATAGATAATTTTATAACTTTTTGATACAATTAGAAGTTTTCTTATTTTTAGGCCTAAACCGAAAACTTACGGAATTTCGTACACTTACGTAATATGGTAACATCTACCTTACATACCTACATACAAACTTTCGCCTTTATAATAGTAGTAGGATAATATAATCTATTTATAATTAAAGGCAAATTAAACGTTAATAATATTGTATTATGAACCTATTTATTACATTAATTTTCGATCCACGAGGCATATAGTTAGTCTACACGAGATTTCCGGAAGATATTTAATCTGTGAGCTTTCACAGATTGGGCTGGCTTAGGAATTCTCACGATAAGTGAAGATCCGTTTATCGTTGTCGTTGTAATTCGAAATATTCAACGTTTCACTGAACATGTTGTTATGTACATATGGGTAGGTATAATATGATGTATTAATTATGAGTGATATAGGTAAGTACTGTAAGTTCATGTAATATTATGTTGTCACTTGAAATACTCACTTCTCTTCGTAACTCGTAAGACACTTCGATGTTCTGAAGAACATGCAAAAAGCATGATGCATTTATATTTTGCCTCATACCTAGTTCTTATAACGAGTCCCATCAGACCCGTCAATTAGTTCGCGAATCAACGCTTCTCATAATTGCCCTCAGACTTGAAAGAAATGCATGATGCTTGTCTCTTCTTCAAGCAGGATAGGTTACAGGAACAGCAACTATGCGAGTTTTTTTTGACAACACAAGCAAAGTCTGTGGCAGAAACCTAGTTAAAGATAAGACCCAAATACTACATTCAGACATAATTTGAAACTCGTGGATGCTGTACAAAGTCCATATAAGAAGCAAATAACACAAAGCCTGAGATTGAAACTTGAGAAGTACTCATTTCGGTACTTCTACGCTAGTTCGAAACAAACAAACGCGTTTGGCGAAATTTGTCGTGCTGCAGATCACAAAGACTGATAAATCAGTATCTAAGCTCCTAGGTAGGTATGTCCTAGAACGCCGATACAATTTGTCTGGGAAATATTAAATACCTATAGCATTACATAAAGTTTTATTTAATGCAATATTTTCTGCTGATCTAATTTATCCTATTATATTCAAAATAACGAAATATTTTTATATCACAGCAGTGGTTTTGTAAATTGATGTAATAAAATGTCAAGCACAATTTCTGTTTGGAAAAAAGGCGTCAAAATAATTCGTTTCTAAATCAAAACATTGCTGAGATTCACAAGGTTATAACAATTCCTTCATACTTTGTAAACCATAAAAAATTTCTAGCTTTTTAATCGAAGTTTATTACAAACAAAATCTATAAAACGAACGTTATAATAAATTCAAGTCAAAGGTGTTCTAATAGAAATAAAGTAATAAACCTATTGCCAAAGCCACGTATCTATACGATATTATTTATTATTATATCTATGGCTGCCTACGCTATGTGGGTTCTCTAATATAATAACGAATGTGCGCCTACATACGACATTCCTACGTCCTTAGTCGACATCGATAGTTTGAATGTATTATAAAGTAAAAGAAATCATTCAGTGACCACGTTGATCCGATGTGGTCATTTGCATAAAAATATCTCTCTATTTTTAGCAAGTAAAGTAAAAATATATTAAGTGATGTAGTTACTTTCATCATGCATAGGCATTTATCTCTAATAATAAGCTAACTAAACATAATATTTTATAATTATCTAATAATAATCCAAGCAACATAATCCATACTAATATTATAAATGCGAAAGTAACTCTGTCTGTCTGTCTGTTACTCAATCACGCCTTAACTACTGAACCAATTTGCATGAAATTTGGTATGGAGATATTTTGATACCTGAGAAAGGACATAGTTAGGCTACCTTTTATTGCGAAATATGTACCACGGGCGAAGCCGGGGCGGACCTCTAGTATAATATAAGGACTGGTTAATCAAGGTCTTTTCTAACCCAAAAGAAATTTAATGACTAACCATCCCAAAACCGAATTCTAATGATGATTCTAATACGGTTTTGGGTTGAGTATTCATTCAATTTCTTAATTGAAAATAAATAAATTACAGAACAACAAATTTCGAATGTTTCCTAGCTAAACATTTGCCAAACCGCTTTCAAAACACGTGTCGACAAATAATTACAAAAATCTATACTAGTATTATAAAGCTGCAGTTTGTTTGTTTGTTTGAGCGCACTCGTCTCAGGAACAACGTCAGATTTGAAAAATTATTTCACTGTTAAACAGTCCAATTATCGAGGAAGGCTATATCATAATATCATCATCACGCTAAAACCAATAGCTGCGGGTAACACCGCACGGCACAGCTAGTAAATGATAAAATAATTAAATTATTATATTTTAATAAATCATTTAAAATGAACCTTCCACTTCCTAGTATGAATTATGAAGGTTATAACCGGATTGAAAGGTTTGGTGATATCAAGTTTGTTGGCAAGGTCGAATTTAACTTCAACTAGGGTTTGGGAATTCTCGACAATTTCAACGTCCCGGGACACGAGACAGGCTACGATCAAAGTCCCGGGACTTCCCGGGACTTCGAGACTTTTTTTAATTATAAAATTTGAACTTTGATTTCTGGTGAAACGTATTAATAAAAAGGGATTTTTTTTAAATCAACATTAATTATCGGTTAAATCAACGTTTATTAAACATAAAATATAATCACAATAGTTATAACTTTAATATGTCAAATAATTGGTATGTTTATTCCTATAATCACAGATTAACTATTAATTTAAAACAATTATTAAATATTATTATAATAAAAGAAACTTAGTAACAATCATACTAACTTTAATATCATGTCATAATCATATTAATCATAATTTGGTAATTTTTATAATCACAGATTTGTTTCCTTATCTGTAAAACAGACTTTTGAATCAGTCTTTCAAATTATTAATCAGTTAAAAAAATAAAATTACTTTGATTTTATAAAATAGGCTTTTAAAAAAATCAGAGCTTTGTCCGACAATCTGCTTCTGATTTTTGTAATAACGCCACCGGACAAGGAAAACACTCTCTCATTTTCAACAGAAGTCGGTTTAATTGAGTTTAAGGCTTTATAAAGTAGTTCTAAATTTTATGTATGAAGTATGTAGACCAAGTAATTATTCATTACAGTAACAGATGGCGCTAGCTAGGCTCATGCAATGCTTTGAAAATAAAAATTAATACAATACATACGACTATCGTGTCTCGTCTCGAGTCTCGACCCAAAAGTCCCGGGACACGAGACAACGAAATTTACAAAAAGTCCCGGGACTTCGAGACACGAGACGTCCCGGGACCCAAACCCTAACTTCAACATTTAAACAACAATGGTTTAAACCCAAAGCAACCTTCAGTGTAGGAATTATTGTAATTAACAGATAATTTTATCTAAATGCTGATATTGAACCCGCATATATCTTCTAACCAAAGCACTTTATACATGGTATTCATTAATTATATTGATACGTGTAGTAAACGGAAATTAAATAGTAAAAAAATCTGTGTGGTTTTTGACAATACTAATATTCGGTAATATTTTTCTATACATATATAGGTATATCATTACCTATTTATTTACATGTCTTATGCGCCAAAAAGTGGTTTTCACATACATAAAAATACAATAGCGTATCTACCAGTAATACACCACTTTTACGAGAAATAGCTAGTGTCAACAAAATCCTCAAAGTAAGCTCTTTCATTTAGGTTTACAGTTCACACGTTCTTTTATAACTGAATAGCAGAGCTATTATAGACTCTAGTAAAATGGAAATAAAGTCTCAGCTTTTCCAGATAATGTCAAACTACATTGAAGAGACAAGGCACGTGAAGTTAATAAACATACAAATATTCGTACAAGTTATTTATGCATATAAGGTAATACGGAACACCGCATTTTAGAGTAGGCTAGGCCCTTTTTATGTCGGCGTGTGTTTTTTAGCAGATTTGTATCCCATTTAAAATTAATTAAAGAATAACAAGACGAATTACACATGTTGCTACGTCAGAATTTAGGCTATGTACACATTTTTTTAAACATTCGTTAGCGTATGTTATATGAATATCATTGTAGAAAACGGTACATGTTACCTACATAATAAATGAGATAATTTTTATGAAATAGGTATACCATCATTAAATATTATTAAAACATTTCCATATTGGATCAATTGGAGATATTATATTAAAGATATCCATTGTTTGAGTTACCCGTAGCTTTCTTGCTTTTATAGTCTGTTCATTTATCCAATTTGTAGGAACCTTTTCCTTCTGCCTATCAATCTCTATCGGGTATGAGGGATACGTCAATTTCAATCACGAAAAAGCGGTTAATGTCTTCAGAATGGTTTGGATGAAATGACACAGATAACTTATAACTTAGATCGTCTACCTTACAACGAATCCTAAACAGGGCTGGGGTAAATGCTAAGTGCAATAATATAAGTCCGTGTAGATCTAACCTAATATTCTAAATAAATATCCGTAAATAGAATGTGGATCTTTGAAATTTTTTACATACTTCTCCAACAAAGGCACTAAATAATAATGAATATAGAATACAAACTAGACGGTAGATACAAATGGAAGATTTAATTTTAAAATCTTCTGTAAGTAAAGCATGTGAAAGGTTTTCCATGTAGATTGTAGGTAACTAGTGGTTTTATAGTTAGATGGAAATAAGATTTTATATATGTAGTTCTATCTTTATTGGCATACTTATCTTCTTCTTATATATAAAATTCTCGTGTCACAATGTTAGTCTGCATACTCCTCCGAAACGGGTGGACCGATTCTCATGAAATTTTCTGTGCATATCGGGTAAGTCTGAGAATCCGCCAACATCTATTTTTCATATGTACCACGGGCGAAGCCGGGGCGGACCGCTAGTATAGATATATAAATAAGTATTTATTTAGTAGTGTCGAAACATGGTCGGAACCAAACTCCAATTATTTGTTAGAATGGACGATGGTAATATAGTGAAAACATTTTATGGCTTCTATAAAACTTTATGGTTGTAACACTAACTTAGCCTTTTAATAACTATTATGGGTCTCGAAAAAATTGATAAATTCAATTTTAATCTATATTTGTCAAAAATATTACAAAGGAAAAGTATATGAGATATTATTTAATATTTTTTTGTCTATTTGAGATAATCTTCCATAGGTAACTAAGAGACTTGAATGAGCTTTAATTTTCTTTACCTTTTCTTCAATAAGTTGTAGGTTTATCTTTCGACCTAACCTACCTAACCTACCTAGTATAAGTCTTGATTATATTACCGAAGTACATGATACGTATGCTATAAATTAAATTCATATTAGTTATAAGAGTAGATAGTTTGTTTCAAATTTAATTAAATCCCGGGCTGTAGTTTCCAGACGTTGCGTCAAATAAATCAAATTAATATTTTCCTCTTTAATATTTTGTGCAGTATTTTAATTCAGATAAATAATTGACCTACCTAGAATATTTCTTCTTCATTATTGAACCTACCTAAATGATATTCAAGCTTCTACTTGCTTTCAATCACAGCTTTCAATAGAAAGCACAATAGATCAAGAGCCCACGACGGCCAGACTTTCCTTTCTTTCGGAAAGTTGAAAGTTTCTCTGTATATGTCCCCTATACAGATAAGAACGACCAGCGAGTAGCGACTATCAAGTTTGGGTTGTGGTTACTTTGGCAGGAAACAGGTAGTAAAGTTGTATAAAATAGTACCTAACTTTAATTATAGTTTAAAAGCTAAATTTTATATATGTTACTTGGGGACCTATAAAAAGATATTACTTAGACTTATGTTGATGGAATTACACGTATCCCGATGACTTTTTTATTGTGTCATCGAGATACGTGAAATTCCATCAACATAAGCCCCCGTAAAAGATAAGTAATAACTTTATTTCTTATATATTATACTTTTATTTTTTCAATAATTATAGTTAACTAATGTTTTTAGTGAGTTATTTCATATTTGTTACGCTTTTAGGTAGTTATGTGAATTTGATGATATGTTAGTTATTTTTTAAATGTGTCTGGCTAGATGTAAGAACCATGAAAACTGTCTGGCTCTTAAGGTAATATCTTTTTATAGGTCCCCAAGTAACATATGTAAAATTTAGCTTTTAAACTATAATGAAAGTTAGGTACAATTTTATACACCCTTAATACCTGTTTCCTGCCAAAGTAACCACAACCCAGACTTGATAATCGCTAGTCGTTCTTATCTGTATCCGAGACATATACAGAGAAACTTTCAACTTTCCGAAAGAAAGGAAAGTCTGGCCGTCGTGGGCTCTTATATTACAAAGAAACATTGTCAAAGTAGGTACATATGCGATGCTGTCAAGCAAATGCAATACAAAATATATAGCAGGATGTTGCTTTTAACAATTTCTATTGCCTGCGACGACGAACATTTTATTTGATATCCATGTTGGAGATGTGAGATTGATCCGAAGTAATGTATCTACCTGGTATAGACTGATATTCCTGTTTTTAAAGGATTTTATTATCGCGTAAAGTTGCTAAAAGTAAGATTCGTAGCGTAGATTAGATAAAATGCTAATTTTGAACCATGAAACATTATATTATTATACCTATATTTATTTTAATCTAGACAATACCTACCTTAAATCTTATCCAATATTCAAACAAGTATTTTAAGACGAGAAGCTAAATTCGTTATATTATTAGACTGCCTACCTGTATTGTTTTCTACTTAATTACTAATTGAATTAATCCACGCTTTTCATATTCGCAGAAATGTAAGGACGTAGACAGTCATCTTTAATTAACTAACTACTAGCTCACGCCCGCGGATTTGTCCGCGTTTTCAGAGAACATCTCACATAGTTCCCGTTCCTGTGGAATTTCCGGGATAAAACCTATTCTATGTGTTAATCCAAGCTATGTGTGTGCTAAATTTCATTGTAATCTGTCCATTTGTATTCGCGTGAAAGAGTAACAAACACTCATACACACAAACTTTCGAATTTATAATGCCGGCTGTACACACTCGCCGAGACACACCGAGACAGGCCGAGAACGAGTATGTACATGGTGCATTCGTCTTGTCTCGCACTCTCGTGTCTCGCCTCGGCTGTCTCGGTCGCTGGTCGGTTTTTTGCGCCCGAGTCAAAGGGTCTCGTTGAGGAAAACGAGAGCGAGCATGTACACACTCGTTCAGTTAGTTGCTCGCTGACGTTATTTATGAACGCACGTGTTTCACTATGTGGTCTAATGAACGAGAATTACAGTTTTTGGAGTGCTATCAAACAGAACCTTTTTTATGGAACTTATTTTTTATGGATTTATTTTAAACTAGCTTTCCGCCCGCGGCTTCGCCCGCGTTTTCAAAGAAAAACCCGTTCCCGTACTTAGGTTTCCGGGATAAAACTATCCTATGTCCTTTCTCGGGTATCAAAATATCTCTATACCAAATTTCATGCAAATTGGTTCAGTAGTTAAGGCGTGATCGAGTAACAGACAGACAGACAGAGTTACTTTCGCATTTATAATATTAGTATGGATTGGCCAGAAGGTTCTGCCACCAACTCAGCCCATTGATTTTCCATTTTACTTCCTAAACAAAGAAGCGTTTCTATTGATTCCTTAAAAATACAATAAAATACATTAACTATTCAGGGAGTTTTTATATTATTTATTTCCCTGTTTCTACTGCGGTGTCATCCACCATCTTCTTTTTCTCCATGGTTTGAGAATTTTTTTTTTATAGTAAATGTTTAAAAAATTATAATAGCTCATGGCACAAAGACAAATAGCAGCAGCTATTTCTACGTCCATTCTCGTGTAAGTCTTCAGTTCAAATGTTAGAACGAGTGTGTACAGGCATGCTCTCGACGAGAGTCTTTTCGGCCGAGGCTCTCGACGAGTGTGTACAGCCGCGGTAATAGTAGGATATAAAACATAAACTTAAATTTCTATAGTAAATCACAATGTCTTAGAATAGTATTTATGGCAAAAGACACCTACCTGATAATTGGTAATCCCCGTCTCATATAAATGTATTACTACAGTGTTGCAGGTGATTTACAAGCTTTTAAAGGCCGTTACTGTAAGCCCCAATGTGGCTAGGTAGTCGATACACGAATATTGTAGGTCTTAAGACTATAGTGATGATGCTGTTGTACTTACTCTTTCAAGGAAGGATGAAATTTTGGAAATGAGAACAGTGAAATAAGTGTTTTTAGTGTAGGTACGGACAAACTAAGTACTTCGATATTTGTGCCTTTATATAAAATGCATTATTATTAATAATAACACTATGATTTGGAACTAGCGCATGTGCAAGTCATTGCACAGATTATTAAGAAAATATAATTTCATGATTAGTGCAAAAGGAAATATAATTATATCGAGGCAGGTAGGTAGCAAATAAAATAAGAATAACAGTTAAATGAATAAAACATAAAAAATAGATATCGCAATTATTTTCCTGCCAGTTAAAATTTTTGCCAACCAATTGCAAGCATAATTGGGCTTAATTATAGAGAAGGTAAAAACGTACTTGAACCAACTTTCCTTTAAAGCATTGGCTTTCGAAAAGAGTTAATTCTCGAAGGTTCTCGTCACATATTTTGACCCGAAACCCGTCAGCATTCACCTGTCAAGTGACCTAGTACATTTAAGGAAATACAGATAATAGCAATTGCGGTATGAGTTATTTATTATTTGTAGAATTTGGGTATATGGTTTAAAATAACAGGGTGTTAACAGAAGATATTATTATCTCATCAATTTTCTTTAACTACAATATAAGATGTATCTAATGTTCAGTAAATACTTATATTTTAGATTATACTAACCACATTTAAGTTACATAAATTATACGAAATAAGAACTTATTAAAATATAAAAAGCATTATAAATATAAACAGCAACATGATAAAGTTGAAACGAAGCCACTTATTTATTATTATATATATCCTTAAAAAGAAATTTGAACCTTGTGCCTACTTATTACATACACGAAGTGGAAAGTATATAAAATTTAAATAATATATCAATAGGATAATTAATCTCGTGCAAATTGTTTTCCAATAGAAATGGTAGTCTATAATCGAGACCTTAGATTGAGACTCTTCAACAATAGAAAAGGACAGGCTATGTCATTTACAGAGTGTTGCTTGTGATATAAATTTGTAACTATATTTAAACAAATATTCTACCTAAGCATTAGTAATGAAATTAGTCATTGTTTTATAAAACATAAATAACTTTTCGGATATTTAAATTCTTTTCAACTGCAGGAACAATAGACCATACAGTGAATGTAATCTTTTATATAGCGTCATTTTTGCCTTGGAGGAAATTGTACCTACTAATTACTATAGAATAAATAAGATAGAAAAAATAATGATTTGTTTATCATTACATCTGCATCGTTCTTATGTACCTATAATGGCTTGATCGTTCAGTAAAAACAATCTTAAGTCATTGTTCTATAAGTACGCAGTACGAAACTACTCTTATTACATAAAACAGTAACCTTTTTACATATATATATCACCACTCATATAATCTCAAAGGAACATACTGTACAATAGTAATACTATTTGGTCCGTAAAGTTTGAAAACTCGATACGATGTGCGACTAATTTCTATTAATCAAAGCTCAATTCACGTGAATTAGGTGTTGGACAAACTACTCAAGTTACTCAGTCTCTCGAGTTTTGGTTTAACGTTAATTATTGTAACTAGTTTGTTTTATTTAGCATTAACTAACATTTATATGGTTTCTTTTATGTTTAAAACTAGCTGTGCCTCGCGGGTTGTATTGCTCCGCTCTTATTGGTCTTAGTGTATACAGCCTTTGTGTTAATACTAAATATGTGTGCACCAAATCTAATGAAAATCGTTTCAGACGTTTTTGCGTGAAGGAATAACAAACTAACATACAAAGTTAATTGCTTATAGTTTAATCGCACGTACTTACTACTAATCACAACAAGAAGTGTCGAATTACAGCTGTTAATCTGGCCATTAATTATAGTTTACATATCTACACGCATTGTATCCATTATTCATCTCTCTTATAATATGGATTTAGAATGCAATTGTTTCAGGATTAATTACCTATAGGTCGAAGTACGAATAGTTACAATATCTCAATATACGGTTTCATATCGTATTTTATTGTTACTAACCGAATTGTTCGCTCCTAACAATACTAATTATGAATCCACTATACAATACTAAGCGATGGCCGCAACCACACAACCAACGTGGATAGTATAATAGTAATAGATTTATTTGTATTTTGTATATAAAAGGATTCTTATGATAGGTAATGTAAATGAGACCTAGGCAAGTAAAGCCTACAAACCTAGATAGGTACGAGGTATAAAGAAATTTTTCGATGCTTATAACAGCTTTACTAGTAGTTGTCTACATCTTCTATTATTGCAAGTTTGTAAGATTGTATCGATGAATGTAACTCTTACAAGGGCACACGATTGAACGGATTTTGATGATGCTTGGCAGACGGCAGTGCAGCAGATGCTTAGAGCAGATGTTATTAGTCAGATCTACATAAACTTCCGAGTTCGCGAGTAAAACCGCGCGGCACCACTAAATAGTCTTCTTATAAAGAAGAGACGGTGACGGAAGTGTAAAACCCACTTACAACCCGTAGCCTTCTATGTTACACAACAGATCCGTCTTATTGACCTTAAGTAGGTAACTGTTATGACGTTAGTGCTAGCCTTTATTAGAATGGCGTAATATTTACGTTTGTTTTATATTGTCTACAATCTATAGGTACTTGAAATAAATACACCTCATATTTTCCTCTCAGAATTTCGCTAGTAAGATTATTTTCATATTTAGAAATATTCGAGAAATGTTCTGCTTTGCCAATTCTAATTACCTACTTTCTAACATTTATACTTCGGCGCGTCCGAAATATCTATAGGTAACTGTTCCTAAAATAAATAAAATTAATATGTGATTATGTTCAAAATGTGATTCAAAACAACCTTTTTTACATAGAATATACTCGCAAAAAATAATTATCAAGTCAACGGAAGTGAAACCTTATTTTCGCATTTACAGTTTTTATCGCGATTCAAACAACGTTGAGATAATAACATCATTACACGAAATTGTTACTTTTCACCACTAAACAATTACTTTGTAATAATTAATTACTATACCTGCTTATCAATCAACAAGGGTTCATTGAACTCTGGTTATGGGACAAAGCCCACGCGACGTTAGTTCGAATGATTGAATATATTCTATCTCCCTCACTCTTGAGCATAGAAAAAGAGAGATTATGGAGAAATTAGCGGTGGTTTATTACCAAGCGATGCTTTCACATAATAATTATTATGGAAGTTTCAATAGCAAGCATAGTTTGTATGTTACATGCATAAAAAGTAAATGGAAAACGTATTAGCATTTTAATGGTAGTTTTTTTATGAATAACCTCATATGCAATGCGCGGGTAAAATGTAATGGTAAAATTTGATATTTAAAGTAAATAATATGTAATTTAAAGTATTTTGGTAAGGTAGACATTTATTCTGTATTTTCAGATTTTATAGTATGAAATCTTCTCATTGAGGTAATTTATACCGGAGATTGACCCGGCTGTTCCGATGCATAAGCACAGGCTATTTATTTTAAATGCACATGAGTTGCCTCCTTGTTAATGTATTAGAATCATAGAAATATTAGAATGTATCACGACTCAAATATCATTGTTAGGCCGGTTATACATATGACAAGCGCGACTGACGTACGCACTGATGGTCGGTGAAGCTCTGCAACCGGCCTTATGTGGTCGAAATTTTTGACAAATCGTTATTTTTAAAAGTTTCATTGCATTGCGTGCAATGACATGCAGAAGACAATGCAATCGTAAGAGTGGTGTCGAATTTAGACTATAGTAGAGCCATTTTAATAGGCAACATTTGACAGTTCAACAAAATTCAACAACGTAACCTAGTAACGACGACATAGAATAATATGATATTTCGTTTTGTTAGAACTGCACATTTGCTTAACTTTTTTCAATTACGATAACATATTTATAATAATAATGACCGATACAAGTAATTTTAGGATTTGATTTTACTGATTAACCATTCTAAACATAATAAACAATTTCTGATTTAAAGAACTGACGTTGCTACAATTTTGTGTCAATAAACCTTTTTTCTTTTTAAATACCAGAGACGTTACTCTAAAAATCGAAATCTGACATCTAGAATCGAATGCATTGATTACTTGGGAATAAAAATCATCATAAATTATTGACATGTGTTTCAAGTTCGATTGACAAATGTTTCAAGTCCGTATCGATTAATTCACTTTATGATCCATCGAAATGTTACATTTTTTAGCCCTAACCTTGCATTTTTTAGAGGACGCAATTTTGTTTTTTTGATGTGTAGGGGGGGGTCAGTGTGAAGCTAAAACCAAGTTTGTGGGGTCGCCACCCTTGTCCCACGGCCGCCATCTTGAAAATAGCGGTTGAAATGGTTTTTATGATATATCTCTTAAACTATTTAACTGATAAAAAAATATCGTTAACATTATTTGTTGCAAATTAAATTATCTACAACTTTGGTGTAGTAACTTTTAGTCGTAGAACTATAAATAAAAAAGTTATAAGCGAAAATGTTCAGAAATTAGAGCCATTTATATTTTTCAATAAAACTTTTTTTTATCATTTTACGAAGAAATGATATCAGACCATTTTTGTAGATTGTTTTTCGAGGAACAACTTTTATGTACAACATTTTTTCATAACGTCAATAACTAAGGTTTTACAGCGCTCTGAAGTGAGTACTATTTTTCAGTACTCTTAACTATACATATATATTGGCTATTGGCTCTTTTCTCATACTCCAGAACAATAGAAGCACACTGCAGAACATTTCAGACCTGCTTTTCGACGTAAAAAAAAGTCGCGCTTCCAGACTCTACCTCCTGGGTGGTGGGGAAAAGATTCAATAATTAATTATTAGTGATATTGCAAAATTAATTATTAAAAATATTATAATAAAATTAAATTGAAATTAAATTGGCTCGACTATAGTCCTAGTAAAGTATTAATCGCAAGGAAACATTAAATTGCAATGTTAATTTATACTCACTCATGATTTGCATTCCAAGCATAACGTCTGAAGTGGTAAAATTCCAGCTTCCAAAGTGTCGAAAAGTGGCCAAATTTTGCAACAAACTAATTTACAAAGTCGTCGTCGTCAAACGGGAAATCTTATAAGTTTTAGATAGTTGCGTGTTGGTTGCAAGTTTTCAGAAGTTACAGGAAATCATGTTTGAACGTAGAGCAACTATTCAGTTCTGCTTACAAGCTTGATCGTTTAATGTATCCCCTTCTATAGTAATTAGTTACTAATATTCCACCAATTACTCAATACAGTTAACTTTAAATATCATAAACTCATCCATGTTGAGAATCGACAGATTGTTACAATAAAAATATAACTACATGCTATAAAACAAAAGTCGCTGTCTGTCCGAACTTAGACCCTCTTTAAAAGTACGCAACGGATTTTGATACGGTTTTTAATCGATAGACTGATTTACGAGGTTGGTTTTAGTATACTTATCATCGTATTAGGTTTAAGACAAAGCGGGCGAAACATCGGAAACCTAGTAATAAGTTTAAAGCAAACACTTTTGACTAAGTTGAATATTTAGCGCTGCAATGCAGGGCAGAGGTCTAATTATATTATAAACTGGTTATTCTTATCAGTTACATAACGCTGGAATACTATGTCATGCATTTAAATAGTCCACATTGTAATATTACATATACGTGACTAACATCCATATGTTAAAATGTCCCAAGTGAAGAGAGTGTAATTTGAATACACAAAACATATTCTCAAATATTTTTGTGGTATGTTGTCGCAGGCATTTTACTCAATACCAAAGCTTAAGCTTCGAGATCCGCTTTAAGAATTGAGATATAATTTGATACAAACAGTTAAGTAGGTTTATGTATTGGAGATATGTATTTATAAAATTGAGCATGATACGTGTGTACATCTCTTTTTTATATGTGTGTTTTAGCCGAATTTTTTCGATGGATTTAGTTTTAGTTATAAAGAAGCAGTCCTAGTCGTCTTGAATTATTGTATAATATAATTCTCCATAACTCTATGTTTTTCCTTCTCTTCATTAACATGACTCAAAATTTCAGCCTTGTCTTAGATAAGAATTTTTAAAATACAGTATTATTCCAGTAGCATTTACTACGATCATACCTACTACTTACTCGTCAGGAATGTTAAATTTCACTTTACATTCGTGCTATCAGTGATCTTCCAGTGATACCAAGCTATACGCATTCAAAATTGAGATGTTTATCAAACCAGAGTCCAAAAAAATAAGTACAGCTACTACCGGATTTGGGTAAATGATTTAAAAACTAATAAAAACACTGGTGTAATACTAGTATATCTTTACTCTAAAAACTTTCATCTCAAAATCGAGAAGTCGCTTTTGAGTAAATCAGTTATTAACATAAGCTATCAACGTTTGCCTTAATTTTAATATTCATACAGTCATTAGAAACTGCACTAACTACACGTAAAAACTTAACCGCGACGCTCCAAAACGCATCATTTTGGACTTCATTACACTATTGTGTGAACAATTACAAATTTAACACACGTCTAAATACCTCTGTACGTCCGGAAGACAATACGTATTATATTTAGTTAGAATCGTTTACTTGCGACCGCACGCGTCATGGTCACTGACTTTGAGTAACGGTAGCTCCGTGCTATTCGACTGCATCTGATCTTCAGTTTATAGAACTTCGATATCCATGTCAGAAATACCTTTAATATTGGAAAAAAATTGTTAGAGATGAGCCGATGAGGTGTAATGTCTGTGTTAAGTTATGCACGTTCTAGGTCATTAATAATTATTGTTTTGTTCATGAGAACGATTGAATATTGAATTTTTCGGCTTGCTTTCTGTCTTATTAAAACAGGAACAGGAATAAATCTTTGTCTTTCTTGATCTTACATTTAAATATGTTTTTGGTTGTTTATGTCCAGATATTCAAGAACCACGCAAGAAGAGAAAATTGTGTGTCCGGACTCCGGAAACGGTGTCTTTTCCTTTCATGTAATTTTAGATTTTCTTCGAAAGACGCTAATAATAAGGCTATTATGCAAGGATTCAGAACAAAGGTTCATGTTTAACGTCTATACCGCAATCATCATTCCCATTGACCACCGAGCGCCCCGATCGGGCCACGACACAATAGATTTTCTATTGTGTCTGTGATTCCGGGGACTGATGGATTAATATCGACTAAAGAAATTACGTCATCGTTACATAATAGGCCTTTTTCTCTTGACTTCAGTATTTTAGCCAAAAGCCAAAAAGGCAAAAATAATTACTAAATGCATAGCTATATGTGCACATTTAACATTAGATCTACCTAGATTTAAAAATGCTCGTATTTGAAACGATCCAACTTTGTGGAGCTCAAAATATTTAGCGAAACTATTGTCTTGATACTCTTTAAGCTAACATTCATTAAAGTATGTGTTTCTATCACTTGTGAATGACATTATGAATTTATGAGTAGATTGATATATAATGTTGCTGTATTTACCTCGTCGCAGTTTCCAACACCACCAGGTCTAATTAATGTTAATTAGCTCCACATATAAGGACAATTCTTTAATAAATTTACTGCTACGTATAGTATTTTATTATCTGTGCTCATTGCTACTACCCACTATCAGAAAAACATCAGAAACTTGGTGGAAAAAGTCAATTTCTAACCAGATAGTTTTCTAGTTGTAACACCAGTACTAAGATTGAAGTGGAAAAAGTAGGTTGTAATAAAACGTTTTAAAGTCACGAATGTTGCTTATTCCACTGATACAATCTGTTATAGTGCCAGGTGTATATTACGCAATAAATAACTTTAACTCCTTGTAATATTGCTGATTTTTCCTTAACACGTTACTATTAGAAGACTGAAGAGTTATCGTTGTTAAAATGTAGTAACATAGCAAATAGTTTTAAAGTCTGTTAAACACAGTATATGCAAGAATGTTGTCTACAAAAGAGTGTTGTTATGTTACGACTTACGAGTTTCTAGAATCATAATAAAGTCCAAATAAGAATGTCAGTGACAATTGTTTTCTGTCAATTTCCATGGTAGGTTTTCATAGAATTAAAAAAGTCGTATCAAAATATTTTAACGATGACTATTTTGTAACCATAAAACAGGTATGGTCATTATTTTAAGAACTCGTTTTGGCCATCCTACTGAATTAGTTTAAAATAACATCTGTGACGTAACATAATGGCGGAAACTCATTTCCTTTTCTAATTTGGCGCGCAATGGACCTCAATTATATCCTTGTTTCAAGGTTACATTCTTAATTCGCTTTCTATTGGCAGCCGATCATTTGAGGAACTTTCTAAATCAATTCCTTGTACAATGTTGTACCTAACATCAAACATGAATAGTGAGTTTGTATATTGTTGTACCTAACCTCAAATTATAATGTTCTAATAGGAATAGTGAGATAAAGTAGGATAACTTGGACGTCGCGGAAGAATTCTAACAAATACCCGCGGCCCCATCATTAAATCGGCTCGACGGAACACAGTGGGGTTTTAGTCGGTAAGAATCCGACATAACCCACGGCTCCTTCCCCGGGGGCCGTGGGTATCTTTGGAAGATTTCCCCACTATAAAAAAAAAGGATAACTTGGACGAATTTAATAAATGTTATGTTTCTTTTAACATAGTTATAAAATATCTTAACTATTCTATAATATTGTATGCTTTGATTATACGGTAACAATCCTACTTTGTAATTCAAAAAAATCTAAATTATAAAATAGATTTGATACACATCAAAGTGCTATTTTCACAACCATACATACATAAGGCATATAACATGATACATATAACATCCTGGTTGGACAGTACGCTACTTATGATTATAAAGTACTTACTGGGGGGTTAGCATGTGAGAAAGGGATGGTGCTCTAGACGACCTGACAAATGCTGACCTATAATATGTAGGTATAGTCTGTATAGCTAATGGTATAGCTCTTTAATTTTTACAGACTGGATATTATATCAGATATTGCTATTAACTATCATGGTTACCCGTTTAACGTATGATAATAAAACGAATTCATTTTAATAACTCCCCAACATTTATATACAAGCTACGTTTGCACCATTGCATTTCTTTCGCCTGTCAAATCTTTGAAATCGCGATACTCCGAACCATGGATACTTTCTACCCATCGACACTTGAAAGCGAACGCAGACTTTCTTGTCGCACACTTTCTAATGCTGTTACGTGAGTGATAATCTCGTAATTTGGCTGTGACGTGAATGGGAGAAACTGAATCATAATATTATTGTTTTTAATTTTTTGTACTGGCATCTAAGAATTTAGCGGTGATTGTTATTTTTATTTTTTTGTGCTCGTGAAGGTTTTGGCGGCGATTGCTATTTCCAGTCTGTTTATTGGATATTAATAATTTAATATCCAATAAACAGACTGCGGGACCATTTTGGATGAGAGTAGCAAGGGACAGGTCACATTGGAAAGAATTGAAGGAGGCCTATGCCAAAAGGCACACCGAACTTAGGGACCTCTTGTAACCCTATGTTTAGGAATAAAAGGCTATATTATATTATATTATAATAATTTAATAATACTTCAGGTATATTAAAATTGTATATTAAGCATCTTTCTCCACATTTATTTGTTGAATGTAAACATATCAATTTCGTTTGAATGAAGTTTGAATTCTCAAATATTCCTAAAGGTTATCACAACGAAAGACAGTTCAGACAATTTCTTGTATTACAAATATTATTTACGTACGATAAAATATAAAATAATACCCATAGGTGTAGTAAATTGCCGGTCTATATCTAGTTTAAAATGAACATCATAATTGCCACCATATAACAATAACAGTTGAATGTTCTGCACTTATTTTATTTCGTGGAAACTTTTAGTACCAACTACTTACTCTCTCACGAGTCACGAGCGGTTGGAGGATACGAAATGAATATTAATGAATAAATACTTTTCGTTTAACCAAAAAATAATTAATTACCTATATTAGTTATTGTTATATGTGGTTTTGGTTTAATTATAAAGTATGAAATTTAATAAGACAGAAAACTAACATTGAAAATGCTACTGTAAATGTAAATGGTACACGTTAGACACATAATTAGGTCTATTTTGTTGCTTATTATAAATAAAGTAGGTTTACTCTAGTCTTTATTAGTTAAACAAAACTATTTAATAAACTCTAATTAGTTGGGAATAAGAAGAAACTAGAAAGTATTTAAATTAATTATTAATTTATCAAACCAAAATCATGCTGACCCTAATGTAATAACGAAGTATTTGTGAATTCCTTTATTTTATTATCAATCTCGTGAACCATAATAGACAATAACAAATCAATTTCAAAGCTAATAAAAATAAAGATTCCAGTCTTTGTTTCAATAATTATGAACGTAATTGAGACTCGGAAACTAAGACCATTAAAACAATAAACATTTATTATTATTGTCAGAGAATTGGAACGTGTGGCTTTAAGTAGTACTCGTTTATATTTAATTTTCGTTAGAGAAAAAGTTTTTTTTTAATACATATTTTATTGATTGATTGATAAAACCAAGCGTTGTGATTTGATTTCTGTACATTGTGGGGATCAAAATATTACCTATGTAGAGATAATTTTAAGAATTCATTATTTTATTATAAGTAATTATTTTTGGTATCGTCAATTAAAAGTCGAATTTCTACGCCAACATTTTCTTCAAAAGAAATGGAATAACGATTGTCTCTGATACAATTATGATTATAGATACTTTATAATACATTTGAAGTTAAACTTTAGTTTCCGTTGGTTTATTAGTTACTGAAAATTTCAAAAATATTTGTACCAATATTTTGGCTTGCATGAAAAAAAGACATGTAGTTTTAAGGGTATCTAATGCTTTATTTAGTTCAGACAAGCTAAGTTACTAATCTTCTTATATATAAAAATGAATCGCAAAATGTGTTGGTAAGCGCATAACTCGAGAACGGCTGAACCGATTTCGATAATTCTTTTTTTATTATATTCCTTGAAGTACGAGGATGGTTCTTATGTAGAGAAAACGTAAACATGTACCACGGGCGAAGCCGGGGCGAAGCCGGGGCGAACCGCTAGTTCTAAATAATAACAGTTTTTAATTATTGTTATCGAACAAATAGAACGGTCAACTTTCTACATTTTTTTTTTTTTTTAACATTAATCCAAATACCAGGCAAGCAACCATCCGTTTTATTTTATCTTCAATTTGTAAATCTCTTTTATAGTTGATAATAATAGAAATCAAAAGATTCCACGATATTGCCGTAAGGTATAGGTGTTTCAGTCTAGTCAGACAATAATATCTACCTATGTTAATTTGATGGCCGCAGGATAAGCTAAACGTTTTGATATTGCTTATAGTTATAAATTTTTAAAAAGCTTTTTATTTCTGCTTCTTTTTCTTAACTTGAATATTTGTTTTGTTAGTTAGTTGATTGTTGTTATAATGGACAAGATCAGACACAATCGTTTTCAGATAATGCTATTTTATTTTAACCAAAAATATTGAGATAAAATTTATCAAATGTTAAAAAACAATAGGTACGTAGGTACTGTGGTAGGTACCTACGTGTACGTGTATATCAACGACCCTTATTTTCAAATTGTCATAAATCTCGGAGGTAAATTCAAGGTCTTTTCTACAGACATATATTTACCTATTTATTACTCGTAATATATGTACTATACATGCCTATGTATAAACCGGCTAGGTATATCATATATCACTCGTTTCAAGTACCACATAATGCGGTTGCCCCCTACTTTCACATTGCAATCTTACCTAGTTATTCAAGTACCTAGGTAATCAATTCATTAGCCATATATATAGGTAACCATGGATTTATAGATAGTATCAGTCTTAAATTAATATTAAGCTTTTGAAACCCACGACAAAGACATTCATGAACGCAAGGCGATTTGCGAATTTAATAACATTACCATTTACCAACATTACTGTTTATGCGAAGTCGAGGTTTAGCTTTTGAGATATTGTACTTTACAAGTTAAACTTGCACCTAGCTGAGCAATACTCAGATAACCTGAGTCACTTATGATTAGCTTTAACTTAAATATTTAACATAGGATATGTCTTGACTTAATTTTCATATAATTAAGATAAATACCTGCCGCATCGCTCAAGCTTAGGATTAAATTCATTAATCTTTATGTTCGTATCGAGACATTGATAAAAATATTAAAATACACCTTCCCCTCAGGATGCTTCAAATATGTATTACATAATATCAGATAAAAGATAATCACAAAACACAACATCTAAAAAATTGCTTATTTTGGTATTATATACAGGTAGGTACATTAGTTGTAGGAGTTACATAGGCACTTAGGTTTTTAAATTATCCCTCTTGTTGTAAAAAATAAGCGCTCGTTAAAAATACCAAGATATTTTTCTCTAATGTCGCAGTTCATACAAATTGTGATAAAGGCAAATGAAAGGTCTTATAAAATAAAAAATAAAAAAAAAAACATAATTAAGTAGATTCGAAATATTTAAAAAGGTACGTAGTTGGAATATGTTTAACATAAAAAAAACTTTTTATTATTTACAAACGTTGAAGGTAAATTTTTTATTTAAATGGATGCGAGATATGATAAACAGACGCTCATTGCTCAGTTCACTTCGGTGGAATTTCACTTTAACACTGCGCAAGTAAGATATAAAACAGTTGTTCGTTCTACTAATTAAAAATAACAGTATAATTACGTATCATCGTCATTGTGGGTAATTTCATTGATAGAGAGACATCTGTCAGAGACAAATCTTCTCTATCATATAATAAGTACGAATCGCAAAATGGTAAGCGCATAACTCGAGAACGGCTGAACCGATTTCCTTAATTCGTTTTTTATAATTTTCCTTCAATTAGTACGAGGATGGTTCAATCAGAAATACACAGTAGTAGACAAGACTGATTAAAACTCGCTTTTGTTTCTTTAGCGAAAACAAAGCGAAGAGAGCATTGATTGAATATATGCAAAATAATATGTATATACTATATAGGTACATACTAACATTAATCCAGTTTATACAGTGACATCCCTTCGCGCGATTATATTCCTTAAAATGCCCAAAAACGTGAAAATTCTCATTAAAATTGTACGCATAATCATGTTGGTCTAACAAAAACTATTCTGCTAACAAACTGTTTCGGAAATTCGGAATTGGAGCGGAAAGAAAACGTCAATAGATGCACGAGGTTTCATTCACATTTGAACTCCATGTTAAGAACGTACTATGTAGTGTGTGAAGGTTTTAAATCAGAATAACACTGATATTTTTTTGTATTACACTTACATTTTTAGATTATTTTATCTTTAAAATGCAATGAGACAGGTTAATGTATGTACCTATTTGAAAAGTTAACTCTTAACCTATGCAAGAAAAATCATCTAAGTAGGTAGATAATACGTAAAAATCTTCTAGTTTTATTTATTTACCTAAGTAGATAATATTGTGTATTATAGATAGAATATATTATTTTGCCGTTATAATATGACCTAAATATAAAAGGTTGGTTATTAAAATAACAACTGTTCTGTATTATATTGAAAGCATATCTAGATTAGTTTCTCTTTTAGGGTTCGCTATTTCATTACGAAATCTATTATACGCACATTACACCTTTAGTTCTCTGGTTCAACAACACAAACAATTATATATTCATTTAATAAACTAGCTGCTCTGTACGTTGTTCTGTCCTATTGCCCATTTTTCATGTTTTCTCTGCATAAGAACCTTCTATACAAAAACGTTAAAAAAAGCAGAAATATTAAATTGGTCTAGCCGATCTTATGTTTTACGCTTAGGCGCTGACTCCATGAGCGAGAGAATCGCGGCGATATTATCGTCGTGCCACGTATTTCTATACACTCTCTATGGAACCGTCTCCACACGGCGATATTATCGCCGCGATGCGACGAGTGGCAATGAGCGCGCGAAACGTCATTACATCGTCGCTAGCCCGCCGCGACTAGCAGCGGGCCCGCCGCGCGCTCGCGACGAGCGCGCGGCGGGTCCGCTGTCAAACGCAGCGTCATTTCAGCGTTGCCTCTGGTCTTCTCGTAGTTCTCTTCAAGGAAACGTGACGATACCGTTACGAGTCGCCGCGGAAACGCTGCGATTCCGTTACGACTCGTGACGATACGCGGCGGAATTATCGCTCGTTCGTGGAGATTATCCGACGATATAAGGGCGGACTCGTCGCGATTCTCTCGCTCGTGGAGTCAGCGCCTCAGTCTACAGTCTACACTAATATTATAAAGAGGAAAACTTTGTTTGTTTGTTTGATTGTAATGAATAGGCTCATAAACTACTGGACCGATTTTAAAAATTCTTTCACCATTCGAAAGCTACATTATCCACGAGTAACATAGGCTAGGTTTTATCCCGGAAATCCCACGGGAACGGGAACTATGCGGGTTTTTCTTAGAAAACGCGGGCGAAGCCGCAGGCGGAAAGCTAGTAACACATATGGTGATTCATTTTTATTATAAAGTTATAAATATAATATACCTAGAAGTAGATACCTACAATTACCAAGCAATGACAAATGAGTGAATCTTAATGCATCAGAGAACTTGATGATTAATAGCTTTTCCATACCATACCATAATTAAATTGTTCATTAGTCAAATACAATAGTAACCACGAGTAGTTCGGGAAAACTATTTAACTATCATAGAGAAAGTTGTTAATAGCACGCTCTACTGATTGTGGTCAAAGACGAGGATCCATAGACCGCAAATCGCAATAGCTTGGAATATAAAATAATTTGGAAAATCCAAAAGTGCACGCCTCATAATTTTTTTTTAATAAATATTTATTAATTATTATTTTTGTTTATTTAATAACAATTAAACCACATCGAATCAGACCCTGAAAAATGAAAGGGTTCTATTCCTGAGCATACTCAAGCGTAAGAGAAAAAAAAAGACTCGATTAGTAAAGTATTTCGGTCGCTATCGTGTTAACAAGAAAAAGGATCCGCACATACAGACACACGGACGTCCAAGACAGAACTTTTTTAAACTGTTTTTTAACTAGTTTAAATAACAAAAATGACATCAAAAATATCATGAA
>CAJQZN010040833.1:37035-50142 GCA_907164685.1 Colias eurytheme
ACCTTTTGTAGAGCAGAGGCTTTTACATTTCCCCACAGACTGGACTATTTTACCTACTGCTTCAAATTGCAAAATAAAAATCTTCACAAATTCTCCAATACCTAATTGGACAGGTAAATTTCGCTTAGGCACGAACCACACTTCACTAGAAGTTAGGATTAGCACCGAATCGGAATTAGGGCCAGTCCGAACTGTGAGGTTGTGTGGACATCTACCACTTATTAATGGAATTTGTCGGGGAAAGGTCAGCTTTAATAAAAGCCAGTTAATTTAGCGAACCCTGGAATTTCATGTTATAAAACCTTTTAACTATTTATGGTATTCTTCGATATTAAAGAGATTTGTAAATTAATTAAATTCAATTGGTTCGAAGAAAAAATTCATTAACGGTTTTCTTGCATGAGAACAACATTCGTAGAATACTTAGTTATCGGAATTGTAAAGTTTAGGAGAACCTCTTATTCTATGGCTTAAAAATTTGGACTCTTTAAAATTACACTTAGTCCTTTTTTAAGAATTTGTTTATATAATTCATACTGACACTGTAGCAATAAATCTATCATCATTCCCATAGTAGAATGACAATTTCCATCTTTTATAATATTAAAATACTAGCTTTCCACCCGCGGCTTCGCCTGCGCAGTAAAAGAAAAATCCGCATAGTTCCCGTTCCCGTGGGATTTCCGGGATAAAACCTATCCTATGTCCCGGGGTAAAAAGTAGGCAGTAAGCCTATGTCCTTTCTCGGGTATCAAAATATCTCTATACCAAATTTAATGCAAATTGGTTCAGTAGTTAAGGCGTGATTGAGTAACAGACAGACAGACAGACAGAGTTACTTTCGAATTTATAATATTAGTATGGATAGGTATTCGTCCTCAACTGTGCGGAGATACTTAAACAATAAATTCAAGAGGAAACCATCTACAATAATACCATTACATTCGATCCAGTAATTGCGAAATTAAACTCAATCGTCATATTAAATTCGATACATTCAGTGCATTAATGAAGTAGGACGCTTCATATTCATTAAGTTTAAAAGGAAGATGAATTTTACAATACATAATTGCCATTATAGATGCATATTTTTATTTATCATACGAGCTCACACCTATGGAGTTTTAATTCAAGCGATTCAGGGATTTTATTCATATCCACATTCATTTGCAGCCAGTATGGTTAATATTTATTTATTACAAATCGAATTATATATTTTGTTAATGAATCGTTATTATAAAGCTTGGTATTAGCATAGTATAAAGAGAGTTCTCTTTATACTATGGTATTAGTTTCATTATGTATTTTTGTTGAATGATGAAATAAATAATATTAAAGTGTGGATAATATTAGTCACCATGGTACCAATACATAATATAAAAGATGGAAACACTTCTATTAGATTAATATATCACTTACATTTTATACGTATAGGTATAACTATACGACACTTCATAATATGATAATATTGATAGCATTTAATCACAGGGATCGAGCAGCTAAGACATCATGATTCATGACAACTAAGGTAACTAAATTGAAAAAAATTGCACCAGACAATATATTTTTCGCGTAGGTAGCCCAAAAACATATTGTATATATACGGAAAACCCAACACAGTCCTTTGAAATCGAATGTAATGTTAAATGCGTGGTGATGTTCATATTATAATCCACTTGAATGTTCAAGGTGAACCAGTATTGGAATCCTCATGTTTTGCCGTACGTTTTTGTACGCACAAATCTTCCACTAATTCGTAATAGTCGAAAGTTTTTATACTGAAGACTGTTTTTAAATGTAGTTTGTTTGAATTCAATTTAAGAAAAATAAGACGAATAAATACAATTTCAATTAGACAAAAATACAAAATAATGGTAAACTCATTTTGAGAGATCTTTAAATAAAAACAAAAATGTTAAGGTTTAAAAATGGCAATTCGCAGAATTGTTATGGCTAGAATGTTGTTTGTTTTTCACTCGTATTTTACATATATCAAAGCTTGTTTGATGAATGTAATTCAAAGAAATTTCTAAATTTATTTGTGTTATTTATTTGTGTATGTTCATGTTATTATTTTATGTATACTTAGCTAATACAATTTATCTAAGGTTAAGCTTTCGGTAAGTTCATTCTATAATAAATTTCATTTTAATAAAGTTACAAGTTGTAAAAAATATTTAATACCGCGAAAGGGTTACAGGATAGGGAAAATTCTTTTTTTTTTCGCTATTTAAAATCATTCTCACTGTTATGGAGTTGGACACTGGACAGTTACAATAATATTTTCATGTTCCCACAAATACTTTTTTGTTGTTTTATATTAATTTTAACTGCATACTAAATATATAAAGTATAAACCATTTCTTAATAAATATGCTCCTTTGTAATGTGGTCCACACTATTAAAAAATAAATTGACAAGCTAAACAGATTATTTTTAGAAGATATTTACTACGGCTATCGCCCCGAATGCCAATGCCTGTTTCATGTCTTTGAATTATTTCAATTTAAATTGCTTACAAACTTAAAAGCTTTCAAAGCGACTAGTTTATATTTTTAATTTATTTCTTAGATATTATTGATTTAGTGCCTAGTGATAGTTAATACCTACTTATATTACTTTTTGCGTTATTTTATGTATGATACCCACTAATATGATACTTATCATACATTCATACTACCTATTATGAATTTCAAGAAAGAAATTTAAGACTTCGGTGGATTTGTTATATTAAGAAAAATAAGATCGCATTTCGTTTGCAAGTCTTTAATTTATTTGTAAGGGTAATATAAAGTCACAGAAGCCAATCATTCTGACTGGCAAACACAAGAGCCTCTCTTTATATCTAGTTCTTTATTGTAAATTATTCTATTCGCTCGATCGTATAATAATTGTTGGAATAAATTGCATCTAAAGTGCAATCAACTAAGAAACCATTTCCGTTTAATCTTGCTTCAATAAAGAATTTTCAAGACTAATAAATCTACGTCTATCAAATGCACTTATAAAATTTCTGTTTATCGAAGAAAAAATATTCCATTCTTCATGAATTACGCAGCCGTTCATCTTCAATCAACGACAATCGTTGTACACAACACTTCTTTTACGTTAAACTTTTATTTTTCCGTACAAAGATATTATTAACCAATTTAAAACAAGGGGACAAACAAACAGATGTTATTTATTAATATGATGTCAGCTACGGTTCTAGGTGTGAATACATTTAAATTAACTTTAACATCCAAAAAAATCTGCCCAATTTTTGCACTGCAGGTAATAAGATAAACATGGACACGAACGCACACACGAAAAGCTTTTTTTAAACTAACCTGACTATTTATTATCTAGGTACCTATAGGTAATAGGAGAAGGTTACAACTGGATAACACTGTTTGTTTCCACGAGTTACGCTCTCTTGTCAAATATTATAGATATTTTATTTCATCACCCTAATTACATTTCCTAGAAACAACAACCATTTTTCTGTAGGTAGGTAGCAACTTGTCAAAAATTACAAATATATGTTATTTTAGACCCTTATGAATGAGTTTTGTTATCTCAAACAACTCAATTACAGCATACAGCGATATCTTGATAAGATAATGTAATAAGTGAAAGTCGCTTTCACTGCGCCCGCGCATTAAGTTGAACTTGCATCTCGGTATAATTCGAGCGAGATACATGATTTACGTTCCCAGCTTGAGTTTAATCTTTTTAATGTGTAGTATTCAGAAATGATGCAAATTCTATAGTGTAGCTGCGAATTTCTGAACCAGATTTCTTACTAAATAATAATTAATAAATATTATAGCTGCGCTTGCATAGTACCTACGGTCTACTCAATGGTCTACTAACCAGAAACTTTTCTATATAATCTTCATTTAAATTAAATCTACTTATATTTGGTTTATAATACATATGTACAAAAAGCGGGTGTTTCATTGTTTAAAAATCTGATATTTTATTCTCAGATTTTAAAAATTCATAAAAGTATGCTATCGAAATAAATTAATTATTAAAATTAAATAGATCAATGAACAATAACTAAAAGGGTCTGTACTTTCAAAGATTATATTGTCTATTATGTCCGTTAGCTACATAGCAGGCTACAGGAAATCAAATAAAGTCTTTCTTCTAAATACCTATTTGTACGTAGTACGATGTAGAATGAAAGTAAACTTAGCTTTTCCAATATTTGCGCTATTTTCTTGTCATATTTGACCAGATGCTTTCCAGTAACTAAGAAAAGCACGTTAAATATTCAAGAAAATTTAGTCAAAAAGCATTTAACTATCTAATAATAACTCATAATTATACCACTCTTACACAGTTATGTAGATCCTCAAGGACATACATGTATAGTAAAATTCGAAAATACAACTTGATATTGAATATATTATTCAATAATAAACTGTCTATAATTAATATTCGGTTCAACAAAGCAGATAAATTCAATTTAAAACAAACGTTTCTTTGTACTGAGTGTAGCATAGAAATCTAAATAACAATGGAGTGTAGTAAAAGTTACAACACAAAATCTAGCCGCTGGTTTTTCCAAACGGCTTACAGTTTATTTTCATTTGGCCTGTTCTAAAAAGTTCGCAGATTAAGCTCTAGGCTGAAAAGCCGATATATCCTAAAATATTGAATTTCATCGCGATTGATAGAGGCATAACCGTAAGTATTTTAAATCAATAAAAAAATTAGAATTTTTGACTGCGTATCTGCAAGTTGTGACTTTTGTAGTCTGCGTCTTTTTATGAAAGTGTAGTATTATGTTGTGCCTAGTATCTAATTATTTTAGATATTTTAACGTACCTACCAAAATCGTATCTGCTAGTCAAATACTTTGACTTTATATCGGTATTAATGCGCGGTACTCCAAAAAGCAGCAATCCTGACAACGTACCTACCAAGGTGCCTATAATAATATAATATACCCACGCATACGAAAAAACACCAACTTAACATAGATATTGAATGTTGACGTAAATGCTTTCCCCGTAGATAGGTAGGTATATAGTTAAAGTAACTTCTAGGCTTAATTTGAGTTTACTAGAAATTTGCGATAAATATTTTAATATCTATTATAAAACTGGATCTAACCCACGTGTATAAATTTTCTTTGCTACTGAGAAACGCTTGCATTACATGAACAATTACCCTGTGCGAATTCTTAGCAATTTACTCTTAGCGGAAAGGGACTTACTTGATATTACTTATAATAAGAATTCTATATTCAATAGTTTCTTTAATGCTTTAATAGAAGAAAGATTTTCTTATAACTAATGGTACTAGTGATATGAGTGGTTTGCACGAGTTCAAATAGACTTAGGAATGGCATGAAAGATTCTTTTGCATGTCTTTCCGTATTTAGTAATAAGTACTTAAATACAAATACATTTTAATTTAAGAAAATTTCGTTTCGACGCTTTGATATCCTTACCGGAAGTAGCTAGCTACTAGTTATTATTCTGTGCCGGAAGAAAAATGTCACAACAAAATGAATACCTATATATGTTTTGTTTACCTATATCTGACCAATAATTTCACACTAGGAATTTAATCGCATTTTACACCCCTTTATTGTCCTTGGATCATTGTCAAAATTTCGTAAAAATATCAAATCAATCAACCCGATTTTTATTTAAATGACAAAAAGTACCCATGACGTTGATGATGCACCCACATGGTCATATCATCGTTTCGCCAATACAAGTATTTTTGTTTATAGTATTTCAGACAAATGATGTTGTTCATATTCTTATGGATGTTCTTACACTAAATTTATAAAGTAAATCTATGTTTGGATTTTGCTTTGGTTTCAGCTGTTGTAAATTATTAAAAATGATGACGATAATTTCTCAATCGTAATAACTTTGCTGTTTTTGGAACAACCATGATTCATTTTCAATAATTATTTACTTATATTAAACGTTAAAACAGTATTATTTACCTATATTATTACCTATTTATTATTTATCATGCTATAGTGAACATGAGTTAGCAGGATAGAAGTGATGCCTTTTGCACGGTGAAAATTTCCATAAACTTTTTTATTTTTATCGTCGTAGGAAGAGCTCCATTAAGCACTTTGGTAAAAAAATATGTTCCTACCCACTTTCTCCTCAAACAAATATTCTATTCTATTAGTAGAGTAATTGTTACCTTAGTTAGTATTGACCTTACCGTATTAATTAGGGAATATTATCATAAGAACATTCTTTAATTGTGTTCAGTCTTTACAGCGTTCCCTGTATAATGCTACTTGAAAATAAAATACAATAAAATTTCGTTGCTATTTGTGGTGGACGATTGTTGACTCGTTATTGTTATGGTGCTTTGAAATCACAATGATGATTTTTAATTTAATTAATTCTTGATTGTTTGTAAACAGTTTATTTGTATGCGTTGCGAAATTGCGCTCTATTCAATTGTTGTACCCACGGATATTGCAAAAATTTTTTGAAGTGAAACTTCTTTAGGCGCGTTGAGAGTAAAATTTAGAGGTCTAGTCATCGCAATACCGTCACGTCATGGCGTAAGGCGACGATTTTGGTATCTTTGAATCTTGTCAATGAAGTTTCATTTCTGGCACGTGTGCTCGGCACACACGCTCTTTTTTCTAGCAATAATTGTTTCGATATACCTAGTTGAGTAAATAATAAATAGGTACCTAGTAGGTTGGTTTACGTAGGTAATAATTATTTACTGAATACGATAATATCTAATATAAGTATAAAATTCATATGTCGTGATTTTTTTAGTTAAACTCCTTCGAAAGGGCTTTCCCGATTCCCATGAAATTTTGTGTGCATATCGGGTAAAAGAATCGGACAAAATCTATTTCTACCCAAAGTGATAAGAGTATAAGACAGAACATTTTCCGGATAGCTCGTCTAAACAAATAATTTAGTCAATAAATAAGGGAAATTCTCTTCACAAATTGCTCCACATTAGGACAAAAGTCCCGTTATAGCCTGATGTTCTTTAAAGTGGTGCGATGCTAGTAAATGTGACAAGATAACTTCAAATGTTATTCTGAGAAATAAAGCAAAAAACTTGGCCAACAGCGTCTATTTTTTATTATAATCTTTCATCTTTATTTTAATGTTCAGTCAATCAGGGTATGCACAGGCACAACTCCCAATATAGTCTACGTGATAATATAGTCTATTTTTCGCCATTTTCAACTTATCACGTAGACTAATAAACTTAACAATGTAAATAACTCTTCCAACTGTTAATATTTTTCTTTTCGAGTAGGTTTTCCAAAATTTATGATATCGATTTTCAATTACGAAAAAACTTTTATAGGGAGTTGTTTTCAATCATATTTTAAACAATTTGTAATAAGTTATAGGTAGATAGAAAATAACGGAACCTGAAATATTTTCAAACGAATGAATTTAATAATTTGGTTACATAGTTCCAATTTATAATTTACCCTAACCAGTATAATTTTCAAAATGTCTTTTCATTCTGCGTCAATTCACTAAGTAACAAGGCCTTTGTTTTTAATATGCCTATTTATTCTTTCTTATTATCTGCTTCAATGGAAAATCTTTCATGTGTTCTTGTTTCAAGTTTCATTCATTATTACAATGAGTGCTTCGAGCTTCAATTATAGGTCACGTTATTGTGGTTACCGAGAAAGATGATGTTTTATATTTAAAAAGAATTTGAATTTAATTTTCTTTAACTTTTAATAAGGCAACAAACCTGTGAACTATGACTATTTTAAAACCAAACGTTACAATGATTATTTTTGTGGTCTAGCAAAAAACGTCATTAAATTCACCATAATATTAATTGTATAACGTCTAAGCATTTCAATTCACTTAAATAGGTATAATATTCAAGCTCAATTACCTATTATAAATTCAGTACAAACGATCCACAAATAGATTAGAATGAAATTATAAGCTTTAAAGAGAAAAGCTCTATTGTGATACAATTTATCTTAAAGGTTACCCCAACTCGGGCTTAAATTTGATATAAACCAAACAATAGAATTTAGGATAGTGTTTCTATACGCTTGTCAGTATGAATAAAGCAAAAGCAATATTCGTGGAAGACTTCAATACTGATAACAATTAAGGTACTTGAGTAGTCAGAGAAGTAAATAAAATATACACATCTGAAGATTATTCGATTAAATCAGAACTTATCAATTTGGAATTTTATCGTTATAAAAGTGATAAAGATAACATAATATACACATAAAAGTTTACAACAATCATATAAAAGGTTATGTTAACCTCGGTTTCATAAAGAAATATGATGTAAAACATCCATTTAATATTTTTCAATGTATATAACATTTCGTATAATAATTAACATTTCAATTTGAATAAGTCTAGTCACAGACATTATAAATACTAATGCTGTAATAACAACATAGAGATTAACGCATAACTACAGTTTTAACTCGAAATTAAATCCTTTGACTTTAACTTATAAGCCGCATTAGTACAATTAGCTCTGCTAATTGCCTGCCTTTTAATGGCCTGGAATTAAACAATCTTTGAGTATGAACATCTTTGGCCCGCGGATTCGTTTGCGTGAGTTCTGACTAATCTATTGATAAAAGTAACAGTGCGTTCAATAGTTTACTTTATTGTAAAGAGCAGGATAGAAGATTATTTTTCTTTAAAATTGTATACACCTACAATGGACACGGATCCTTCTGGTGTGGAGCAGAGGCAAGATTTCAAAGAGAATATGTAATAGGGACTATGTATGGTATTGATATTAGTAGGTAATACGAATAAAAGTGTCTTCTCTTAAGTTAATTTTTCCTGTTAAGAGTCTTGGTTATTATAATAAGTAGTTATTTAACAAAACAACATAAAATAAGAACAGACCATATTTCAAAAATTCACATTTTATTTCCAGGACTATCACAACTGCCTCCCGGGTTCAATTTGCCCGCGATCACTCATGTGGAACGGAACTGGTATGTGATGGCCACGGACCCGATAGGTACCAGGGTAACACGAGTGACCAGGGAGAGGACTGGGAAACAGAATGTGACGTTCGGCTTGGAGACCAGCGGACCGCCCACGCCGTTCGCGATAGATCCTCATACAGGGGAAGTGTTTGTAAATGACACGCTTAAGGATAAGGTAATTTGTGGTTTTATTAATAGCTTCGTATAAATTGAAATATTCGTAAGACTTGGTTAGATTAGGTAGGCTTTATAATAGATAGATCATGTGCACCCAAGAGTTTACATAGTTTCAATTTTCTTCTCTAACTTTAATTTTGTTAACACTTTTTGTTGTGTTTGTTATTTTACGGAAGTGCCTGTATGCGCCTACACTATAACCTATAGATTTCAAAATAAATATTAGGTGTTACTTCCGAAATAGAGTTGTCAATTTTATTTATTTATTCATACGTATAAATTCAAATCGTGAAGATTATTCCGAATCCGGGTCCTCACGCGATTTGGTGTATATTGGATTCCGGCATGATAAATTGAACTAGACGGATTTTTTCGACGGATACCTAAAACTTGCGTGCGGACATAAAACCTTTATTCCTTTTCATTTAATCATTTTCCAAGCTATCTATGCTCGTTACTTTATTCGTTCGTTTTGTATAATTAAATTTTTCTTTATAAAATCCAGTAATTATTAAAATAAATAATAATATTAAAATAAGTAATTATTAAAAATGTATATCAAAATGTTAGATGTAGTTGAGACCCAATTATCACATAATTAGTGAAAATAATTAGTGGATTTTGGGCGAAGCTTTATCAGTGAATTTATTTTTGTTCATGTTAATTCAAACAAAAATAAATTCACTGATTAACCTAATGATTAAATCTATTTTACAAAACACTTGTTTCTTCAACGTTCTATGTATTGAATTGAAAGAATAAACCCAAAAAAAAAACAGAAATAACAATCGTATTCAAAGTTTCCTTTTAGTATATCATAATACTACAGGCAACTGTATATATGTTCAGATATTATTGGTATTTGTAGATTTGTCTGTATGACTTTGAACTTTCCACTTTACACTGCATTAATTTAATGTCTCTCTGTTACAGGAAAACAAATCTTACTCGTTGTGGGTTACGGCATATGATGGCGTATCACTCCCTCAACGGACTGAAGTACTTGCCACCGTGATAGACAGTTCAGGCGTCAGACCGAAGGTGCCCAGACCGCCAGCGTTCGCGATCGCCAACTACCCCAGCATGGCGCTACAACCAAAGTTCCCAAAGCCCCCACAAAGCACCACCAAAGCATTTGATTATATACCAACAGTACCTGAAACGACAGTCGTAACAACACTTAAACCACCTAACGCACCCGACGATATACCAAAAGAAGTTAAAGAGAAACTTGACACAAACGAACCCAAAAATAGTACGGGCATTAATGAAGTACATGTGGACAATCCTGTTACTCTAACAATTATACCATTGATTGCAATCGGTGCGTTGATAGCAATAGTGGCTGGTGTTATCGCTTTTGTATGGAAGAAGCGACATATTAAAGGAACCAAGAGTACGAAGGATGACATGGTAAGTTCATTGTAAAATAGTTTAAAACTTGCTTATTTTTAAAGCTAAAGGACATTGTCCAAGACAAGGTTATGTTATTGCAGTTAGAATGCAAAACATTCGAATGCTATAAATTTATAAAGAATTGAAATAATTCGATCACTGATCATTCTATATCAAATTCATTCGAATTGTATCATAGCTTTGCAGCATAATAATTTGCAACTGCCTTAATATAATTATCATCATAAAAATAAATTTTGCCATTACCCCCTATTATTATTATCATTACTCATATATATATTAAAATCAGAAATCAACAAGTTAATATGTGTTAGTACACATAATCTATAGTTAGACTTGAAAAAAATATAATTAAAATATACAAGTTACAAAATAAAATTAAAACAGGCAAAATTTCGAATTTCAGGAAATTGAAACTTTAAATCCGACAAAGCAATCCCAACAGAGATATCTAATATCATAATGGATGTGGTATAGGAAAGGATTTTCATGCATCTTTTTCCTTTTTTAATTATTCGAACTTTGCTACCAAGTCACAAGCGAAATATTTTTAAAATATTAAAAGTTTTCGCGTACTGTAACACACTAACATAGTATGAACCGAATATCATTAATAATTATATAATATAGGTCTCTATACTGTCTCAGTCTAAAATCGACTTATCAATCACCTTGCCATAATTTCGCTACGAAAACCGCATTTATTTAAGTATAATAATTGATTCAAATTAAATTCTTCAGAACAAGTTATAGCCTACATCTGACCTAAAAAGTTTCATCAAAATCCGTCCAATAGTTTTTGCTTTAAACCCGGGCAACATATCGTAAAAATGTATTTTTCAACACCGTGCGTGTACGTGTACATACAGCTTAAAACTGATTTCGCGGGTCACTCATTTTGACAGTTAACGTCACTTGCTTTTGCGCGCCATTTCATAAAAGTCCGTTGTCCACAGAGTAAAGAATCGAGTGGGATTGTACTACAAGATTCCTCAGTCAACATGTGGGACCGCCCACGCGCTTACTCGAATCAGTATAAGTCCTGGGACAACGGTCATTTACAGGTCAGTCTGGCCATTTTGTTCATTTGTATTTAAAACTTAAAAATTAACATTTACATACTTGCAATAGTAGGTAATTTAGTTACAAAGCTACTAGAGAACTCACTACATCATAATAAACCTAAGTAGTGTATCAAAAGAAGTTGATATTTTAAAACAAAGTATAATATCAAGAGAAAGATGAAATTATATTCGAAGAAACATACCAAATTCTATTAAGACGATAAATCAATAATTAATTTTAATCAATAATTATTTTTACTCATTATTTTTTTTTTTATAAGTATGTACCCATATTAGTACACAATACAGATTATTAAAGCTGATTGATGATTTCAGTATAATTCATATTCTCAGTCTTTATTTATATTAGAATATTTGAATAATACTTGAAAATGTGTACTAAATTAACTTATACCTCATCTGTATTTGTTAATGAAATTGCGATATATAATAAGTAGGTAACCCATTCTTATACTAAATTTAGCGTGCGGTTTATTAAATTTTTAATATTTCACGGGTATCTGCTTACTAAATATGAGTATCAAACTCGCGTAATACATATATATCTTGCCCTAATAATAGATAACAATTGAAGTACGATATTAAAAAATATTCAATAACAATTTTAAGCTTCAGATCATTGAGATAATATTAATAGGAGACGACACCGCCTACATCACTTATGTTCCACTCAACATACGTCATGTGACGTATGTTGAGCGGTATTTTTTAATGGTTTTAAAGTGAAACGCATCAAACATGCCTTCGTGTGTGTTACGATATTGCACAAATAATACAAATAATACGGAAATGTGCAAAGGAATAACTTTCATCGTTAAGTACCTAACTAAATAATAATTTTTAAAACTTAGTTAGAGCAAAAAAATGGCGCACAGATTTTGTTCGTGGTGTCTCCTCCATACGTAGTAATATTATCTCAATGCTTCAGATTTGAAATGTTTTATTCATATTTTCTGTACAGTGTTAAATGCGTTCCGTACGAAAGCAAATAACTATATGTACAGTCACGAGCAATAATATATGCCTAGGGGGCGATGTGCAAAAATATCTGTCACTAGAACAAATTCAATAATATATGTCTGCCCGTATACAGCAAAAATATCTGACATTATTAGGCAGCATAATAAAGTGGCATCAAAATTATATGACGAAAATGTAGAGCAAATAATTGTGACAACCTCTCGAAGCATAAATATGTGACGTCACCTAGGAGGCAATAATATCTGACACAATTTTATATTTCTGTATTGTAAAATATAATTGATTCCTCACAAAAAGCATAAATATGTGACACTAGCTTTCCGCACGCGGCTTCGCCTGCGTTTTCACAGAAATACCGCATAGTTCCCGTTCACGGCATAAATATGTGACATCAACTAGGTGGCAATAATATCTGACACAATTTCATATTTCTGTATTTTGCATCGATTCCTCACAAAAAGCATAAATATGTGACATCAACTAGGAAGCAATAAT